>CM038716.1:9711765-9736765 GCA_021613375.1 Megaleporinus macrocephalus
GGGGCAGTCATGAGCACACTTGCCCTGATCGATAGACAGCACTATCTACAGTACCTGGAAAGCAACTGGGGGGGGGTAAGTGTTTTGCTCAAGGGCATATCAGACATGTCCTGTTGGTTTAGCATGTCGAACTGGAGGCCTTCTGATTGCAAGGCTGGTTCTCCGACTTCCCCTGCCCCATGTAGAATTCCGATGGGGGTAAAATTGGGTAAAACTCTAAGGGAGCTTTCTTGCCTTACAATGCTGATCCATTTAAAGACAATATCTTAGTAATGCTGAGTGAGGGTAGAATCAAAGAAAGACAAGAGCAGGGCAAGACACGACGTTATGCTTCAGGCTTCAGGCAACATAGTCATAACTATTTTGTTAATAACCTCCAGCGAGGGAGCTTTTAGAAGCAATCAAGTCTTCAGACGTCTGGTTCCCATCACCACCACTGTGAACAGTTCTGCCTACTATGAAGCGTTTCACATCAAACCGCTCTGACTGACTTCCTTAATCACCTTAATTATGCAGGCGTTCCGACTGTGCCTGTGGATACTCCCCTTCAGGCATGTTAGAAGAGCATCTCAGGTGGCTTCTCACAGAGCTGCTTGAGAGAGAGCCAAGAATGTGTAAAGCTGCATCAAGACAAATGGTGTCTGCGCTAAAGAAGCTAAATTAGGAGACGGTTTTCACTTGTTTTCTTGGGTCTCTACATTCCACACGTGTAACTATGGGGGCAGTTGTATGCTGGAGGTCAGGGGACCAGCCTTGCAACAGTTCACTCCGCTGAACCGACAGGACGGGGACCCTTGAGCAAGACACCTAACCCCAAACTTCCCCCCGGGTACTATGGATGGGGCCCACTGCAAGTGTAGATGTCTTCTAAACATTGTGCTTGTACTCATCAGAATTGGGATTGTGTGTGTTTTTCAGGAGAGTGTGTTCGTGTACCTGTTGGAGGTGGAGTCTCGGATGGTGTGTGATGATCCACCCCATGAGCTCCATGCGGAGGGCAAGCTCAGGTAAGGGCACGAGCATCGCCTCTATGTTAGTGGCAAGGTCAGAATTGGATTATTTGAGGGGCCTTGTTACAATTCCAGGTAGCAAACAAGAAAGAAATAAAAAAGTACTGTAAAGAATTTGTACTTCATCCAAACCCAGTCGATCAGTCAAGACGTGGGGATGCGGGATGTGCAGATTCCGTGATGTTTGCTTGTTCGGTGCTCATGTTTCAAACGAGACAATCACATAACGGCTCAAACAATGGTTTTCAAGGAATTGAATCAAGGATTAAGGCGAGGATGGCAACCACCGACTTCATTCTCGGCTTGAGAACTTTACTGATCAGCATTGACACCTTAGGCACTAACAACATGGATGGCTCAAAGAAGACAACTGGTGATGAGATGCTGATTTCAGAGTCCCTATCTCTGGTTTCGGGACTAGCGATGCCAACCAGGGCTCGTTGGAAAGGGCACATCATGCTTGAACTCTGGGTGTGCTTCTCTGCCAATCCATAGAGCTTCAAAGATCAGATCCTCATCATCTACGGTTTCCAGAAGACTACCATAAGAAGTCATGCTGTGGTTGGAGAGGAAGCTTAAAGACCTATGATGCTGTGAGGTTTGCCAATTTGTGGTGCTCCAAAGCGTCTTGGCGAAGCTGTACCTGAGTCGAATACAAAATTTGTAAGATTCCTGGGACCGTATGTCTGTTCCCTGAAGACTAGCCATGCGATCCAGGACTTGCGTTAAATAAAACTTTTGGGGGACCATTGGTGAGATGTAAACATTGATAGTAAAGCGTCTTTCATCGCTCCAGAGTACACCTTTCTGCTGATCCAGAGAACTTGTGGTGTTGTGGTGCTCCAAAGCGTCTTGGCGAGTCGAATACCAATTTTGTAAGATTCCGGGGTCTGAATGTCTGTTCCCCAAAGAGCCATGCGATCCAGGGTTCGTTGGAAAAAGGGAGCGCTCACGTTGAATAAAACACAGATTAAAAACACACATTGCACCGGCCAGTCAGCTTGGCTACTTCACTTTGATGTCGACAAGTCATACAACATCCTATAAATCCTGTACAGTACAGTTTTATGAGCTGGAAGCCAAAATTATAAATAAATAAATAAATAAATATTTGAAATAGTTTAAATTGTGGGACCTGAATCTATAATCTATGAAAGTTTTTGAATGGAATTATGGAAATGAATCAACTTCTCCATGATATTCTAATTTTTCTAGAATGGGTCTGTATATATATATATGTATATTTACACTACCACTCAAAAGTTTGGGATCACAGTGAAATGTTCTTGTTTTAATAGAGTATCTTCTTCCTTAACACAACAATGGACTGACGGGTCTCTAAAGAAAGTTGTTTCTTTCTGGTCATTGTGAGTCGGTCAGCAAGCCATCAACTGCTGATCTTCAGATACTAAACTAACCTAGAATGTTGTTCTCACTTTTATACTCACTTATTAGTAGAATGTTTTTCAGCTGTGATCACAATTGAGCAAGAGTGTCCTAACAACCAATTAGCCCAATAACATCCTTAACTTGGATTGGTGGTCGTACCAGGAGATTTAGACAGAGGACTGAGAATTACTGATAATAGGACTATATGTAAAATAAGCCTCTATACAAAAATAGACTTTAATACAAACAGTTTTATTCTTTAAAAATCATCTGATACACTTACATTAATTGAGAAATGGACAATATTGTTTGTGATTTGCATGAAAATTGCATGAAATGAAATTCTAAAGTGATCCTAAACCTTTGAGTCGTAGTATATATATATATATATATATATATATATATATATATATATATATATATATATATATATATATATATATATATATATATATATATATATATATATTAAATGAAATGTTTACTTAAACCAATGCGCTTCCTAGAAATGGACACACTGAAAGAATGGGCTTTGTTAATCTGACTCTTCCCGTCACTGGAGGGGACGCTTGTAAAGTGTGAGCTCCAATAAGCTGGAGACCTCCACATCTCACCAAAGCGCAGCCCCGGCGGCAGATTTATGACATCATCAATAAACACAACGGCACATTCTCCCGGCCGGACGTGGACCATACCAATGAAACAGTCCTGCCTCTCCCAGTGATTTAGCTTTTTAATTTATGTCCTCAATTTCCTCTCCTTCTATCTTCCTGTCGGTCTCTTCCTCCCTCCCTCCCTCCCCGCCTCTCTGCCTCCCTCGTTCTCTCTTAGCAGATGGATGAGTGCGTGCTTGCGTGTCATGCGTGTACATTCAGCAGCAGATGGCTGATCAATACGTCTTCTATTATCCAGCCATTCATCCATGCTGTTCTTATGTGTGTGTGTGTGTGTGCGTGTGCGTGTGTGTGTGTGTGTGTGTGTGTGCATGTTTGTGTGTGTGTGTGTGTGTGTAGGTAAGTGATATTAATAGTGCTCAGGAGGTCACTGACCTGAGAACTCATCCATGTGAACTGATGCAGAATCCAGTTCGATTAGCTGGTAAGGTGTGTGTGTGTGTGTGTGTGTGTGTGTGTGTGTGTGTGTGAAACAGATGCCACACACACTCACCGGTCACTTACTCACCTTCTTGTATGTACACATCAGCTCAACTGAGCATACAGGAGCTCCACTTACAGACTGTAGTTCATCTGATTCTCTGTATACTTTATTACTCTGTTCTTTAATGATCAGGACCCCCACAGGACCCCCACAGAGCAGATACTATTAGGGAGGTGGATCATTCTCACTGACATGGTGGTGTGAGTGGATCAGACACAGCAGTGCTGCTGCTGCTGGAGTGTTGAAACACCTATCAGAGTCACTGCTGGCCTGAGAATCGTCCACCAACCAAAACTATCCAGACAGCAGTGTCCTGTGGGCGGCGTCCTGTGTCCACTGATGAAGAACTAGAGGAACACAAACTGTGCAGCAGCAAATGAGCTACTGTCTCTGACTTTACATCTACAAGGTGGACCAGCAAGTAGTAGGAGTGTCTAATAGAGTGGACAGTGAGTGGACACAGTGCTGAGCAGTGCTGAGAATGATCCACCTCCCTAATAGTACCTGCTCTGTGGTGGTCCTGTGTAGCTCCTCCAGTTTGAGTTAATGTGAGTCCAGGTTGCCGGACTCTCAGAGTAATAACAGCCTGTAGTGTGTCCAGTATCCCTGTTCGTTGGTCAGCTGTATCACTCATCTGTAGGGGTCTCTGTGGGGTCTGACTCTCAGAGAAAGACACATCCCTGATTAGGATTACAGAAGCTCGGCTCTAACATTGATCCCAAAGGCCAAATGCATGAAATAATAGACTTCAAGGCTGAAGGAAGTCCCTTTGTCTCATTTCACCATTCCTTTCATCAACGGTACATTGTCTGTAAGTGACCTTCCTTTTAATCTGTGGCTCATAGGCTGTAGCGTCCCCACCCACCTTCACCCTTTGATGTGTCGGTCAGTCATCACCGCTGTCTATATTTAAACCCGTTCTTATGGTTCCTATGCTGTCGCTGGTCACTGCGCGAGAAACCTCTGGCTCGTTGCTTCACCTCAGACGCTGCAGTCCATCTGTTGATGCACAGTTTGTGTTAGTCATCTTCTCACCCTTCATCAGTGGTCAAAGTCTGCAATTATTTACAACTAATCCCTCATTCTTGACCATAAAGACCCCCATTTGCTTTATCATGTGCAATTAATCACAATTAGTCACTCATTCTTGACCATAAAGACCCCCAGTTGCTTTATCATGTGCAATTAATCACAATTAATCACTCATTCTTGACCTTAAAGACCCCTAATTGCTTTATCATGTGCAATTAATCACAATTTATCACTCATCCTTGTGCCTATAGACCCTTAATCACTTTATTTTGTGCAATTATTCACAACTAATCCCTCATCGTTTACCATTTAATTATAATTAATCACTCATTCTTGACCATAAAGACCCCAAGTTGCTTTATCATGTACAATTAATCACAATTAGTCACTTATTCTTGACCATAAAGACCCCCAGTTGCTTTATCATGTGCAATTAATCACAATTAATCACTCATTCTTGACCTTAAAGACCCCTAATTGCTTTATCATGTGCAATTAATCACAATTTATCACTCATCCTTGTGCCTATAGACCCTTAATCACTTTATTTTGTGCAATTATTCACAACTAATCCCTCATCGTTTACCATTTAATTATAATTAATCACTCATTCTTGACCATAAAGACCCCAAGTTGCTTTATCATGTACAATTAATCACAATTAGTCACTTATTCTTGACCATAAAGACCCCAGTTGCTTTATCATGTGCAATTAATCACAGATAATCACTCATTCTTGACCTTGAAGACCCCTAATTGCTTTATCATGTGCAATTAATCACAATTAATCACTCATTCTTGACCTTAAAGACCCCTAATTGCTTTATCATGTGCAATTCATCACAATTTATCACTCATACTTGTCCCTATAGACCCTTAATCACTTTATTTTGTGCAATTATTCACAACTAATCCCTCATCGTTTACCATTTAAATATAATTAATCACTCATTCTTAAGCATAAAGACCCCAAGTTGCTTTATCATGTACAATTAATCACAATTAGTCACTTATTCTTGACGTTAAAGACCCCCAGTTGCTTTATCATGTGCAATTAATGGCAATTAATCACTCATTCTTGACCTTAAACACCCCTAATTGCTTTATCATGTGCAATTAATCACAATTAATCACTCATTCCTGACCTTAAAGACCCCCAGTTGCTTTATTATGTGCAATTAATCACAATTAATTACTCATTCCTGACCTTAAAGACCCTCAATTGCTTTATCATGTGCAATTTATTACAAGCAATTACTCATTCTTGACCTTAAAGACCCCCAATTGCTTAATCATGTGCAATTAATCACGATTAATTACTCATGCTTGACCTTAAAGACCGTCAATTGCTTTATCATGTGCAATTAATCACAATTAATCACTCATTCCTGACCTTAAAGACCCCCAGTTGCTTTATCATGTGCAATTAATCACAATTAATTACTCATTCCTGACCTTAAAGACCCTCAATTGCTTTATCATGTGCAATTTATTACAAGCAATTACTCATTCTTGACCTTAAAGACCCCCAATTGCTTAATCATGTGCAATTAATCACGATTAATTACTCATGCTTGACCTTAAAGACCCTCAATTGCTTTATCATGTGCAATTTATTACAAGCAATTACTCATTCTTGACCTTAAAGACCCCCAATTGCTTAATCATGTGCAATTAATCACGATTAATCACTCATTCTTGACCTTAAATACCCTTAATTGCTTTAGCATGTGCAATTAATCACAATTAATCACTAATTGTTGACCTTAAAGACTCCTAATAGCTTTATCATGTGCATTTAATCTCAATTAGTCAATAATTCTTGACCTTAAAGACCCCCAATTGCTTTATCATGTGCAATTAATCGCAATTAATCACTAATTTTGTCCCTATAAACCCTTAATCACTTTATTTTGTGCAATTATTCACAACTAATCCCTCATCGTTGACCATAAAAACCCTTAATCACATTATTTTGTGAATTTAATCATAATTAGTCACTCATACTTGAACTTAAAGACCCCCAATTGCTTTATCATGTGCAATTAATCACTCATTCTTGTCCCTATAGACCCTTAATCACTTTATTTTGTGCAATTATTTACAACTAATCCCTCAACGTTGACCGTGAAGACCCTTAATCGCAATATTTTGTGTATTTAATCATAATTAATCACTCAAACTTGAACTTAAAGACCCCTAACTTGCTTTATTTTGTGCAATTATTCACAACTAATCCCTCATCGTTGACCATAAAGACCCTAAAAAAACCTCTAGCTTGTAGCTCCACCTCAGACGGTCTGGTCCATCTGTTGATGCACAGTTTGTGTTAGTCATATTCTCACCCTTCATCAGTGGTCAGTGTCTGAGCACTGAGCTGGATATTTTTGGATGGTGGTCAACTCTTAACTCAGAAATGATGCTGACATGTACAACCCCAGCAAAACCGCTGTGTCACGTCCGTGTGCCTGTTGTTCAGAGGATGCTCCACCGTCCAAATAATATGTGGTCAATTGAGGTCCTGTAAGAAACTGCTCAGGAAGGGTCTATAATTGTGCACCTGCATTGTGTAGTGGACATCAAAGCAGCTTCCCAGAAGATGTAGGTGTGATGGTCAGGTGTCCACATATTTTGGCCACATAGTGGACCAATTGGGGCCATTTATAATAGTATTTGTATGATCAGTAAAACCAATATTTTTGGTTGGTTATGTATTGTGGGCACTATTGAATTATTGGTGGGATTGTAGACCCCCCACCAACCCCACTGGCCATTATCTTATGGGTGGAGTTTAGAAGGTGGTCAGTAAGAGTAAGATCAAGGAATTCTTTAAACGAGTTAGGAGTGAGAAACAGTTCTGAAGGTCTACTTTGGCTACTCCACGTCAGGCATGAGGCCGTTCCACAGTGATCTGGCTTCAGACCGTTGAGGTGGGAGGATTCCTGAGCTCAGGGGAACTGGAAGGAGGCAATTCCACAGAAAATCCGATTGGAGGCCCCAGAATTGGAAACAGGATGAAGCTGAATGTGTGTGTCAGCCTCCTTCACAGTAGATTATCCTTTCAGTCCTGATGTGGTCAGTAGGAATGGACACAAACACACAGGGATAAAAGCTCTTATAATATACTATGACTTTGAAAGAGGGACTGTCAGAGTATTTAAATAATTAATCGCGATTATTCACATATTTTATGCAACCAATTACAATTAATTGCTCATATTTGACCCTAAAAACCTTAATCACATATTTCCTGCAGTTAATCACAACTAATTGCTTATATTTGACCCTAAATACATCTAATCACATCGTTTTGTAAATTTAATCACAATTAATCTCTTATGTTTTTTACCCTGAAGACACCCAATCACATATTTTGTGAATTTAATCACAATTATTTATTTATTGTTATCCCTAAGGAACACAAATCACGCTATTTTGTGCCTACAAAACACACAGGGATATAAACACTTATACTATACTATACGTTTGAAAGAAGGACTGTCAGACTATTTAAATAATTAATCACGATTATTCACATATTTTGTGCAACCAATCACAATGAATCCCTCATTTTTGACCATAAAGACCCTTATTCGCATTATTTTGTGCATTTAATCATTATTAATCACGCATACTTGACCCTAAAGACCCCAACTGCTTTATCATTTGCAACTAATCACAATTAATTACTTTATTTTGTGCAATTATTTACAACTAATCCCTCATCGTTGACCATAAAGACCCTTAATCGCATTATTTTGTGCAATTAATCATAATTAATCACTCATGCTTGACCTTAAAGACCCCCAATTGCTTTATAATGTGCAATTAATCACAATTAATCACTCATTCTTGACCTTAAAGACCCTTAATTGCTTTATCATGTGCAATTAATCGCAATTAATCACTAATTCTTGACCTTAAAGATTCCTAATAGCTTTATCATGTGCATTTAATCTCAATTAGTCACTAATTCTTGACCTTAAAGACCCCCAATTGCTTTATCATGTGCAATTAATCTCAATTAATCACTCATTCTTGACCTTAAAGACCCCCAATTGCTTTATCATGTGCAATTAATCACAATGAATTACTTTATTTTGTGCAATTATTCACAACTAATCCCTTACTGTTGAAAATAAAGACCCATAATCACAATATTTTGTAAATTTAGACATAATGAATTACTCATACTTAACCGGGAAGACCCTTAATTGCTTTATCATGTGCAATTAATCACAATTAATCACTATTTTTGTCCCGAAAGACACCTGATCAACCCATCCGAAAAGTTATTAATTATTTTACACCAAATTGCCTAGAAAGAAGTGAAAAACATAGAAAGTTACATACAGTATTACAAGTTTTATACAACATCCTATTTTCCAGCAGGAGCTCCAAAGGAAGGCGTTTGTGGGCCTAGCGTGGACAGGCTGGTGGTCTGTAATAAGCCTTTTGTCTTGAAGAACACTGGCTGTCAGAACACATATCTGTCGTGACGGAGACTCCGTGAGAAATAAGAGGTATTGGGTGGAATTCCAGCTTAAAGTTCAAACAGAATGAGGCGGTCAGTACAGAGATCTGTGGAAGGCGTCAGTCAGAAGCTGAAAAATCGTACATGAGCTATCTGATCCACAGGACGATGAGAAATAACAAGATTTCTATCAGTGTGTCTGACATTTCCTGCACAATGGGATGCCTCCGTGTGGATCAGACCATATAGGAAAAGTCCAGACCTTCCATCGGATCCTGCTCGGCCTGCTCAGCCTCTGCATTCACTGTCCACTATATTAGAAAACGTGACCTGCCCTGATCTTGAAGCTGTAGAGCCAAAGACTGTAGACCGGCCCCCTGTACCGTCCTAGTGTCTGACCACAAGACCGTTGTTGACCAGGTACTTGATTTGGGTGGTGGCCTATTCCCAGTACACCAGTAATGGAGGTTGCTAGGTTTTCACACAACACTGCTAGGTTAAAGAGAACCGTAATGACTCTAAATTATTAAAACGTTGTTAAAAATCACTAAAAGTATCAGATTTATTCGATTTTCTGTAAAATCCGCTGTACGTGGGTCTCCATTGTTGTATCTACTGACGTGATCAGCGGGTAGTGACGTCAAATGAGCACAGCGCTTGAGCACAGCTAGCTAGCTAAACATGCTACTGTTCAGCATTAGCAGTTTGAGCTAGAACACAACATTTCTGACATCAGCGGTGACATCACACACCACGTTAGTGTAAATGGTGAACAGAGAGTGTGGAGGAGAGAGTGACACAGTGCTGGAGTTGTTGTGAAGCTGTGTGTTGGTGTTGACGGAGAAGGAGAGTGTCTGTTAAAGGAGCTCCGCTTTCTAGCAGGAAACATTCACACTCAGTAAACAGCTTGATACACTGAACGGGAGTGTCTCTGAGCTTCACACTCCTTTATTAGTGAAGTAGTATGTTCACTACTAAGACTGGACTTTCACCTTCAGGATCCACAAACGAGGAGAAGCAGCTGACGCTAACGCTAAACGTTCTCAGGAGAGAGTCCAGCGCATGTTCACGTTCACGGTTCTTCTCGCGGTTCTCCATAATCTGGAGCTTCTGGACTTCCTGTGTGGAGAAACTGTGGCACAGCATTGTGTTTTAGTCTACGCTTAAAACCAACAGCCTCCGTCGAGTCTCTCTCCACTGGTGGTCTACTGAACCAATCAAACTCATCCAGACTGAAGTGAGGAGAGCAGAGCGGGGGTCTTTGGGTAGCTGTGTTGGTCCACACGCTGCTTCACTAACTATTCTCCTTGTTTATGTTTGTGAAGCTGTTTAGACTAATATCAGTCTTCACACTGCCTTTCACTGAAACACCATCAACAACACAATGTACATGGTTTTCTTTAAGCTAGATTAGTAACTAACACTCACTCCTTCACACCACAGTCCAGTTCAGACCTGAAACCATCTGACCTCATCTACCCAGCAGGCATTGTGTGTCAGTAATAATGGCTGCATCCATATGATAAATATTTAGAATAAAAGTGTTAATTTATAATTAAATCTGATACTTTTAGTGATTTTTTACAACACGTCTTAGAAATTTAGAGTCATTTCACCATATTAAGGCTTACAAGTGTTACCAGCTAAGGTTCCCTTTAAGAATGGCCACTGGGCAAACAGATGGGCTGCAGTTTGAGCTACGAACGTTTCTAATAAAGTGCCCGCTGAGAGTAACCCAACAAATAGCTGGATAAAACCTTCAGTGAGCTTTAGATAAAACCTTCGCTGGGTGCCGTGATGACAGATGTAATATTCTGGCCCCGGAGTGCCGAGGACCGAGCTAATCCGCAGCAGTGCAGCCCTATAAACACAGTTTTATTAAAATGGACAGAGATGATTACGTTCCCGGGCTCCAGCAAAAGAGCAGTAATGCCTCTAGACGTTACTGTGGGAGCGTGTTTGTGGGGGCGTGACCTCCTGAAGAAATGTCTGGTGGCATCGCCGCTCCTGTAGTTGGTTTCTCTGGTCCGGATCAGTTAATGAGTTTGTGTATTTGGAGTGTTTCCTCCTCTGTTAAGTTTGTTTTCACAGCAAAAACTGAAATGCACCAAAATGCGCCCAAACAAACCACGTGAGCACGTCGTCTCCTCTGATTGGTCGGAGCTATCAGAGCAAGAAAGTAAACACAGGGAGAAGATCCGGTTTTCTAAACTACTGCACATTTCTTGTAGAGCGTATCACGGAGCAGCGGTAGAGACAGCATCTGTTCATAGCTGTAATAATAATCTGATAATATACCAAACTACAGTCCACCTGCAGACCACCCAGCTCACTCCAAACATCAACACCATAACAACTACCATGTGCACTATAGTAATGGCCTATCAGCACTGTAACAACCACCTGTGACACTATAGCAATGACCTATCAAGACTGCAAAACCACCCATGACACTATTGTAATGGCCTATCAACAGCATAACAACCACTTAGAACACTGTAGTAATGGTCTATCAACACTGTAACAACCACAAGAGATACTATAGCAATGGCCTTTTTTACACCATAACAACCATGTAGGACACTATAGCAATGGTCTATCAACACCGTAACAACCACCTGAAACACTCCTCTGTCTAAATCTCCTGGTACGGCCACCAATCCAAGTTAAGGATGTTATTGGGCTAATTGGTTGTTAGGACACTCTTGCTCAATTGTGATCACAGCTGAAAAACATTCTACTAATAAGTGAGTATAAAAGTGAGAACAACATTCTAGGTTAGTTTAGTATCTGAAGATCAGCAGTTGGTGGCTTGCTGACCGACTCACAATGACCAGAAAGAAACAACTTTCTTTAGAGACCCGTCAGTCCATTGTTGTGTTGAGGAAGAAGATACTCCATTAAAACAAGAACATTTCACTGTGATCCCAAACTTTTGAGCCATAGTGTACGTGACCTGCTGCTTCTTGTGGACCTTCATATCATCGCTTCACAGGAGAGAACAACAACTGTCATAACTTTCAATGTAAGTCAATGGAACCAGAATTTCCAAGCTATTTTGGAGCGTTTCTATTGGTCCATTCATCATGAAATTTCTCAACAATGTAAACAGCAGCTGCCGTGTATAAATGCTGTAGAATTTTTTACAAAATTGATACATTTCGTTCATTGGACAGCAACAGTGTTTGAACCTGATACTGGAAATTCGTGGCCTACATCAAAACCAGGTCTGATCCAGGCATTCGTCTTTAAACACAGTGTCCCAGTGTCTAGATTGGAGTAAGCAAGCTCATGACAGACGTAGTGAAGACATGGGACGTGGGACATTTTTTAGTTTTGGTCAAAGTGGCCCTTAAACTTGAGGGGCCGAAAGGGAATCAGTTGTTCAGTAGAAGCTGAATTCCTAAAATATATAAATAAAAAAAGTCAGAGTAGGAAAAGTGAGTATTCTGTATACAGTGAATCATCTCCAGAGTCATACAATGAAAAAGACAAACCACACACACACACACATACACACACACACGCACACACACACACATTGGTATACAGTAAGAGGCTCAGTGGGGGATCAAAGCCAGGCTGAAGGATTACTCCTCTCGGAGAGCGCTACCTGAGCACCTGCACTTAGCTCCAGCCTCTCTTTTCATCTCCTCTTATTCTCTCTCTCTCTCTCTCTCTCTCGCGATCTCTCCTCCTTCTCCACTTCTGGTCTCCCCTCTCTCAAGCTCTTCCTCTCTCTTTCCTCTGGCTTAGATCTTTAATGGAGGGTTAAGGATGGTTCTAATCCTTTGGCAGAATAAACAGCTTCAGAACACTTGACATTTCTTTATTCCCGTGTAATTATTCATTCGTCGGCCCACCACAATTACAAAAGCCGATCGTTTTCATTCTTGGGTGCTCAGCTCGCTGAAAAAACCTTCAGCTAAAAGTCAGATTTACCTAAATTTACTCCCTCAAACAAGCCCTGGAGTGGTGTAAAGCTCCACCACTGGACTCTGGAGTGGGGTAAAGCTTCTTCACTGGACTCTGGAGTGGTGTAAAGCTCCACCACTGGACTCTGGAGTGGGGTAAAGCTTCTTCACTGGACTCTGGAGTGGTGTAAAGCTCCACCACTGGACTCTGGAGTGGTGTAAAGCTTCTTCACTGGACTCTGGAATGGTGTAAAGCTCCACCACTGGACTCTGGAGTGGTGTAAAGCTCCACCACTGGACTCTGAAGTGCTGTAAAGTTCCATCGCTGGACTCTGGAGTGGTGTAAAGCTCCACCACTGGACTCTGGAGTGGTGTAAAGTTTAAACACTGGACTCTTGAGTGGATTAAAGCTCCACTGCTGGACCCTGGAGTAATGTAAAGCTCCACCACTGGACTTTGGAGTGGTGTAAAGCTCCACCAATAAACTCTGGAGTGATATAGAGCTCCACCACTGAACTCTGGCGTGTTGTAAAGCTCCACCACTAGAATCTGTAGTGATATAGAGCTCCACCACTGGATTCTGGAGTGGATTAAAGCTCCACCACTGGACTCTGGAGTGCTGTAAAGCCCTATCACTGGACTTTGGAGTGATGTAAACCTCCACCACTGGACTCTGGAGTGAGGTAAAGTTTAATCACTGGACTCTTGAGTGGATTAAAGCTCCACTGCTGGACCCTGGAGTGGTGTAAAGCTCCACCAATGGACTCTGGAATGGTGTAAACTCCAAAACTGGACTCTGGAGTGGTGTAAGGCTCTACCACTGTACTCTGAAGTCGTCCATGGACCCTTAGTTCCTGCGAAGGGTGATGTTAAAGTTAATTCTACGGACATTTACACAAATACATGCTTCCAGCTTTGTGGCAGCAGTCTGGGAAAGAAGAGGTTTAGAGGAACTCTAGTGGTCTACACAGAGCCTTGACCTCAACACTACTGATATGAACTGGAACATTGATTGTTAACCAGAACATCTCGTGTAACATTACAGTAGCTGGCCTCACAAATGCTCTTCGGGCTAAATGGACACTTAGACAGACGCGGGCAGCTCAGTATTAACGTCCATGGCTTTGGAATGGAATGTCCAGCAAACTCATATAGGTGCCGCCGTCTGGCCATCCATGTACTATGCCAAGTCAAAAGGCATCACAAGTAGCGAAAGGCTTAGAATGTAATTGGTTCCCCTCACTGTATCAACACTCCGGTCCTGATTCAGTTTGTCCTTGTCTGATAAGCCGTCACACTGAGAGAAAATAGGCTCTGAAGGCCTTTCAGCTTGTCTCAGCCCTGTAAACAAAACCTCTGAGCGCTCTCCTGGAGAGGAACCAAGCTTTTAGAATGTCCATTCTTGCCGCGTTCTAGTGACGCAGGGCGACTGAATTAAAGACGACAAGACGGATATGAGACGCAGGTACAGGCTGTCGTCCTTGATTTCTGGGTATTTTCAGGGAACGCATGTTTTTATGGCTTCCGGAATTCAAAATTGAGCCAGACAAAGTGACGGCAGCGAGACGAAGACGTCTTGAGTAGGAACGAGACGTTCATTTGAAAGCCTGACCACTTTCCTTCCCCCTTTTTTTTTTTTAGGAGAAAGACGAGCACTCAAAAAGCCGCCCAAACAGCTTATTAAAGCCCAACGGAACGCTATCCGCCGGCCGCCCACTAATATGCGGCTAATTGCGTTTTCATACCGCGGCACCGGCTAGCCCTCATAACCCTCCGGAGAGACGGAGATCTAGTTTCCTTGGAAACATGCAAAAAGGGCCTGGCTAAAAATAAAAGGCACCTTTTTTTTCCCCGACGCCAATCAACAGGCTGTCACACTCCAACAGGTGTGACATTTCGTCCCCTTCCGATTGTTCCAGGACAGGGCCGCCAGAGCCGCCCAGATAAGACCCCTTTGGTGGGGAAAAAAATCCTTTATTTTCTTTTACTATCTCGAGCGTCATCAGAGAAGGCAATTAAAAGTTCAATTAAATATCACGTGGCTCCACTTTGAACTGAGGCGAGCGCGTTCTTGTCGGTGGGCTGAAAAGATTTCATTTAAATGATATCAGTTCATTCGTACCCACGCGCTCCAAAGCAGGCCAGTTTCTGAACGTTTGGGGGCCGTAATTGAAATCCCCTTTTCAAGCCCCCCATTTTCTTACTTGGTATGCGAGAATGAATTCGGATTCATTACGAGTTGAAGCAACAATAGAAGCAATGCTAAAGACCTTTATTACAGCGTCCATTTATTTTTGGAGACTCACTTTCAGTTCCTCCAACAGACTCACGTTCATAGCTCAGTCTATGTTGGTTCAGCATTTACTTATTCTCACCGTCCAAAAATCCCGGACACATTAGTCGGCTGATGTGAATTTCGGTGAATTGGAGCGTGGCGTATTTCTATAACTGCTGATCTTCTAGGATCTCCAGAGTTTGAGTCAAGAACGTTGTTCTTCAATTCAACTTTATTGTATCCAGTGAGCTGCAGTTCTGCAGACCTTCTTAATGAAAGAGGTCAGCGGAGAATGGCTAGACCGGTTCCAGTTGAGAGAAAGTCTACACTAACTCCGGTAGCCACTCTGTGGAATTGTACTGAGCGGAAAAGCATCTCAGAACCTGTCCAACTTTGAGGACTTCAACAGCAGAAGACACTTCAGTTGCATACGAAAAAACTTTGAGGACTTTGAGGAGTCTTGTTTTTCTGCTGAGGCACCTAATGATGGTAGGGTCAACCAGTCCAGGCTGGTGGAGGTGGCGTAAAGGTGGTGTGGGGAGTGCTTTCTTGGCACACTTTGGGCTTCTAATACAGATCAATCCTCGCTTGAATGACCACAGCTTGTTTTGAGTATCGTTGCTGCACATGCTCATCCCTTCATCTCCACAACTGACCATCTTCTGTCGGCTACTTCCAGCATGATGATGCACCAGACTAGTTTCATGCCGTGGCAGTTCAATGTTCTCCAATGGCTCTCCATAGTCACTGGATCTGAATCCAGTAGAACATCTTCGGGATGTGGTAGAACGAGAGTATGAAGGTGTATGTTAATTCCAACATCTCATGGAATCCAAGCTACTAGTATGTCAGCCTGTTTGTCAGTTCATTTGTACCCACGCCCTCCAAAGCAGGCCAGTTTCTGAACGTTTGGGGGCCGTAATTGAAATCCCCTTTTCAAGCCCCCCATTTTCTTACTTTGTACGCGAGAATGAATTCGGATTCATTACGAGTTGAAGCAACAATATAAACAATAATAAAGACCTTTATTACAGCGTCCATTTATTTTTGGAGACTCACTTTCAGTTCCTCCAACAGACTCACGTTCATAGTTTAGTCTATGTTGGTTCAGCATTTACTTATTCTCACCGTCCAAAAATCCCGGACACATTAGTCGGCTAATGTGAATTTCGGTGAATTGGAGCGTGGCGTATTTCTATAACTGCTGATCTTCTAGGATCTCCAGAGTTTGAGTCAAGAACGTTGTTCTTCAATTCAACTTTATTGTATCCAGTGAGCTGCAGTTCTGCAGACCTTCTTAATGAAAGAGGTCAGCGGAGAATGGCTAGACCGGTTCCAGTTGAGAGAAAGTCTACACTAACTCCGGTAGCCACTCTTTGGAATTGTACTTTGAGGACTTTGAGGAGTCTGGATGTCTGCTGAGGCACCTAATGATGGTAGGGTCAACCAGTCCAGGCTGGTGGAGGTGGTGTAAAGGTGGTGTGGGGAGTGTTATCTTGGCAGCGCTTGATTGTTTTGAGTATCGTTGCTGCACATGTTCATCCCTTCATCTCCGCAACTGACCGTCTTCTGTCGGCTACTTCCAGCATGATGATGCAACTTGAAACGTGTTTCATGCCGTGACAGTTGAGTGTTCTCCAGTCTCTCATGGAATCCAAGCTACCAGTATGTCAGCCTGGGGGACGTGGACCCATCAAATATCTCCAAATATGTGTTTGTATTCCACACAGAGGTCTAAATCCACTCACGTTCACTGTCCGCCGCGATCAAAAGAGCTGGACACGCGTTCAAATCCCATTATTTTTATTCTTTAATGATGCCATTGATAACAAACAAATCAAAACACAATTTCATTAGCGCTCCGGAATTGCGCTTATCAGCAGCTCCGGGTTTCCATTCACGCAGACGGAGAGAAAAGAACGGGCGGAATAAAGGAGGGACGGGTGTATGAATGCCATGGCTCGCTTTCTTCCATTCTGTCTTCCTGTGCAGGTGTTTGGATTGTATTGTGGTGTGCCGGAGAGAGTAGAATAGCGTTTATCATTTCATTAACATTAGAAAAACATCATTTGCATGGTGCCGACCGTCTGTGTGTCTGCATGTGGGAAGCTGAGTATGCGCCCAGAAACCGATATTTCATTCGTCCACTCTTTACACTTGTGTTTCTACCGTTACTTAAACTCCTCCATCCTTCCAGAGTCTTACAACCAGCCAGTCACGGCTGCCTACTCCCAACAAAAGCTTCCCAAAGGTCTCCACAGCACTAGAGGAGCTTCCCCACTGCACTGTACCGACTCGACTCCATTAAGCAAATCTGCTGTTTGGCATCACCTCCTGTCGAGTCAGTACCAAAAGGTGTCGGGAACATGCTGCTGACTCCTGATTGGTCATAAAGAATCATCACCATCATTGTGAACTCATGAGATATCAGGATAGGGTTATCATAGGGTGACCATACTCTTGACCTTTCCTATTTTGGGGAGTTAGTGTGTGTGTGTTCACTAGTGTGTGTGTGTATGTGGGTGTTTCGAAGACCCCTAGTGTGTATGTTCACTAGTGTGTGTGTTTATGGGTGTTATACTGCCCCCTAGTGTGTGTTCACTAGTGCGTGTGTGTGTGTATATGTAAGTGTTCCACTGACCCCTAGTGTTTGTGTTCACTGGAGTTTGTGTGTGTATGGGTGTTTCACTGCCCCCTAGTGTGTGTGTGTGTGTGTGTGTGTGTGTGTGTGTGTGTATGAGTGTTTCACTGCCCCTAGTGTGTGTTCACTAGTGTGTGTGTGTATATGTGAGTGTTCCACTGCCCCCTAGTGTTTGTGTTCACTGGAATGTGTGTGTATGGGTGTTTCACTGCCCCATAGTGTGTGTTCACTAGTGTGTGTGTGTGTGTGTATGAGTGTTTCACTGCCCCATAGTGTGTGTGTTCACTAATGTGTGTGTGTGTATGAGTGTTTCACTGCCCCATAGCGTGTGTGTTCACTAATGTGTGTGTGTATAAGTATTTTACTGCCCCTAGTGTGTGTTCACTAGTGTGTGTGTGTGTGTGTGTGTTTTACTGCCCCATAGCGTGTGTGTCCACTAATGTGTGTGTGTATAAGTGTTTTACTGCCCCTAGTGTTTGTTCACTAGTGTGTGTGTGTGTGTGTATGTGGGTGTTTCACTGGCCCCTTCTGTGTGTGTTCACTAGTGTGTGTGTGTATATGTGAGTATTTCACTGCCCCCAAGTGTGTGTGTGTGTGTGTGTGTGTGTGTGTGTTCAGTAGTCTTCACTAGTGTGTGTGTGTGTGTATGTGGGTGTTTCACTGGTCCTTTCTGTGTGTGTTCACTAGTGTGTGTGTGTATATGTGAGTATTTCACTGCCCCCCAGTGTGTGTGTGTGTGTGTGTGTGTGTGTGTGTTCAGTAGTCTTCACTAGTGTGTGTGTGTGTGTGTATGTGGGTGTTTCACTGGTCCTTTCTGTGTGTGTTCACTAGTGTGTGTGTGTGTGTATGTGAGTATTTCACTGCCCCCAAGTGTGTGTGTGTGTGTGTGTGTGTGTTCAGTAGTCTTCACTAGTGTGTGTGTGTGTATGTGGGTGTTTCACTGGTCCTTTCTGTGTGTGTTCACTAGTGTGTGTGTGTGTGTGTGTATATATATATATATATATATATATATATATATATATATATATATATATATGGGTGTTTTAACTGCCTTCTTGTGTGTGCATTCACTAGTGTGTGTGTGTGTGTGTGTGTGTGTGTGGGAGTTTCACTGCCACCTTGTGAGTGTGTGTTCACTGGTTTGTCCTATAAGATGAATTAGAGAATGTTTGCAAATCCTGTATGAACAAATTAGCCAATCATAAAAAGTTTCAATGTTCTTCACTAAGAAACCTGAGGAACCTTCCAGAACCCTATCTTTATCCTCTTTAACGTCCCACGTCATGCCAATTATATGAGTTCACTAATCAATAAGACTGTAGTTGCTGATGTTCAGACTGCTTCGTTATTGAGACTAAAAGAAAAATGAATTAGTGAGACGTGTTTGTTGACTTCCTCGAGTCTGTATAGTGATTATTTGAAGTGGTGAGTCGTGTGTAATTAATAAATAAGGCGTGTGATTGGCCGACAGATGTAGGTTTATGATGTAAAAATGTGGTTGCTTTAATCCTTACAGTCTCTGAGCAACTGAGAGACATGCGAGGACGTAGCAACCGTCTCTCTGCGTCTCCCCCTGTGTGTTTGTAGCCGTCCGCTCCGCATCAGCTGTGGAGGTGGAGGTGACGGCGTGATTGGTGATGAATGAAAAGCCTGAATAATAAATCTTTTCATTGCGTGTTCATTTCCTTTCATAATCAGGCTTGTTTTTTTTTACAGCAGATGCTGTGGCAGCTGCACAAAGAGCCGAACACTCGTCTTCTTACGCTTTCATCTCTCTCGCTCTCGCTCTCGCTCTCTCTCTCTCTCTCTCTCTCTCTCTGCTTCTCCCTCTTTCTTCCTCTCCTTTTCTAATCTCCCGGCTTTTAGAGCTTCTTCAAGCTGACCGCTGCTTGTTTTGGTTTGTGACATACAGGTACACTGTTTAGGAGGCTTTACTTTACTTTTACATCAGTTACTGATGTTGAATATTGCTGTGAGGATTTGATTGAGTGTTAGTGAGGTCAGGTACTGATGTTGAACATGGCTGTGAGGATCTGATTGAGTGTTAGTGAGGTCAGGTACTGACGTTGAACATTGCTGTGAGGATTTGATTGAGTGTTAGTGAGGTCAGGTACTGATGTTGAACATGGCTGTGAGGATTTGATTGAGTGTTAATGAGGTCAGGTACTGATGGTGGATTTGATAGAGTGTTAGTGAGGTCAGGTACTGATGTTGAACATTGCTGTGAGGATTTAATTGAGTGTTAGTGAGGTCAGGTACTGATGTTGAACATGGCTGTGAGGATTTGATTGAGTGTTAGTGAGGTCAGGTACTGATGTTGAACATGGCTGTGAGGATTTGATTGTGGATTCTCTATTTACTAGTCATTAGAAGAGCAGTGTGTGAGTGAGTACTGTGAATGTAATGGAATCTAAACTGAGCTGTATTTATGGAAAGTGTTAGTCGGCTTTATTGTAGGATAAAAGTTTTCCCTCGTTTATTTGGCTCAGCTTCAGTCTCGCTCGTCCAAACTCCAGACGCAGCTCCGCCGCCGTGCCGGGATTCAGGAATGCTGTTTACACTATGCTGATTTGTGTACACAGGCCTGTTAGTTACATGAGCTTCCACGGAGACCTGCTGCTGTAGCGGCTTTCAGGGTTACCGGCGAGCAGCAGGTCTGTATTTGTACCTGGAGACCAAATACTAACCTACAAATAAACAAAACTCACGACTCCAACTTTGTTGGCTGGGCGAGACGGAGAGATTTGAGAAGAGGAGGAAGAGAAAGAATGGAGAGTCCAGATGGAGAACTGACTGTTTCATCCAACACTTGTCAAGAGAGGGAGGGAGGGTGGGGGGAGGGGGGCGGCAGCGGAGGGGGTGAAAAAGAGACAGCTTGAGATTCGTTTGAGAAAGAAACGAGCCGACAGATGGAGAACAGCATGAGAGACAGTTTCTTGATCAGGTCAAGCGCTGATATTGAACATAGGTGTGAGGATTTGATTGAGGTTAGTGAGGTCAGGTACTAATGCTGGATTTGATTGAGTGTTAGTGAGGTCAGGTACTGATGTTGAAGACTGCTGTGAGGATTTGATTGAGTGTTAGTGAGGTCAGGTACTGATGTTGAAGACTGCTGTGAGGATTTGATTGAGTGTTAGTGAGGTCAGGTACTGATGTTGAAGACTGCTGTGAGGATTTGATTGATTGTTAGTGAGGTCAGATACTGATGTTGAACATTGCTGTGTGGATCTGATTGAGTGTTAGTGAGGTCAGGTCCTGATGTTGAAGACTGCTGTGAGGATTTGATTGATTGTTAGTGAGGTCAGATACTGATGTTGAACATTGCTGTGTGGATCTGATTGAGTGTTAGTGAGGTCAGGTCCTGATGCTGGACTTGAGTGAGTGTTAGTGAGGTCAGGTCCTGATGCTGGACTTGAGTGAGTGATAGTGAGGTCAGGTACTGATGTTGAAGACTGCTGTAAGGAATTGATTGATTGTTAGTGAGGTCAGGTACTGATGTTGAACATTGCTGTGAGGATTTGATTGAGTGTTAGTGAGGTCAGGTCCTGATGCTGGATTTGATTGAGTGTTAGTGAGGTCAGGTACTGATGTTGAAGACTGCTGTGAGGATTTGATGGATTGTTAGTGAGGTCAGATACTGATGTTGAACATTGCTGTGAGGATTTGATTGAGTGTTAGTGAGGTCAGGTACTGATGTTGAAGACTGCTGTGAGGATTTGTTTGAGTATTAGTGAGGTCAGGTACTGATGTTGAACATTGCTGTGAGGATCTGATTGAGTGTTAGTGAGGTCAGGTCCTGATGCTGGACTTGAGTGAGTGTTAGTGAGGTCAGGTACTGATGTTGAACATTGCTGTGAGGATCTGATTGAGTGTTAGTGAGGTCAGATACTGATGTTGAACATTGCTGTGTGGATCTGATTGAGTGTCAATGAGGTCCGGTACTGTGAGGATTTGATTGACTATATATATATATATATATATATATATATATATATATATATATATATATATATATATATATATATGTGTGTGTGTGTGTGTGTGTCTGTATGTGTGTGTGTGTATATGTGTCTGTGAGTCCAACTATAGCTAATCACGGTACATACCGAGTTGTCATGGGAACCTGGTGCTTTGCTGAACTTCACTTATCTTTGCGTGGGTTATCGAGCCTGTTGCTCTCCGTCTCTTATTCTCTCCGTTTCTCCAACCTTTTATTCCTTCGCTCCATCCGTCCGCCTGCTTTCGCCCTCGTCCTTCGCTGGAAGCGTGCAGAGTTCCAGGAATCTGGAAACTCTCCGTCATTCCAGCGAAATTCCTAGATTGCAGGGGAAGAGTGATGAGAGACGGGAGATTAGCTGTACTTTTTTCTCTTTCTCCCTCTATCAGTCCGTCTCCACTCCCCTGTGTCCCAGCCGCTCTGCGTCTCTCATTGCGTCCTCTTGTGAAAACACTCAGGCTCGTCCTAAATGATTGGACGAGAAGGAATCTTTCATTTCACGTTCATGAAAGCACAAAATTGTTTTGTCACTGTGTGTGTGTGTGTGTGTTTGTGTGTGTGTGTGTGTGTGTGTGTCTTCGTCTTCCTCGTGAGAGTCTTGCAGGGTAAACAAATTGCTGGAGGAAAAAGCAATTACACTAATGTTTATCTGTTTGGATGTTTTGTTATATCTCTTGTTTACCTAATGTTTTGTAGACAGCAGGCAATTTTAACATTGCATGAAGCGCATACCAAGTTCCCCAAACGTTCCCCAGTCATGCGTCATACAAGTCGCAGGTAGCTACAGTGCCTGTCTGAGTTTAGGCTTTAGTCTCAAGGGCAGCTTGTTAGATGTGTCCAATTCAAATCTCGCATCTCAGGAAATCTGATTCATGTCTCCAGTCACTTAGATAAGAAGTCAGGACTCTAGACTTTGGGGTGTGAGATTGAATCTCAAGTCCCTGGAGTTCAAGATAAGTCCTAAGTCTCTGAGGATCCGAGTCCTGTAGTCTTTGTGGTATCAGTCTAAAAATCAAGTCTCAAGTGTCTGGGGTACATGTCTGAGAATAGGCTTTAGTCTCAAGGGGAGCAGGTTAGATGTGTCCAATTCAAATCTCGTATCTCAGGAAATCTGATTCATGTCTCCAGTCACCTGGCAAAGAAGTCAGGACTCTAGACATTGGGTTTGAGATTGAATCTCAAGTACCTGGAGTTCAAGATAAGTCCTAAGTCTCTGAGGATCAGAGTCCTGTAGTCTTTGTGGTATCAGTCTAAAAATCAAGTCTCAAGTGTCTGGGGTACATGTCTGAGAATAGGCTTTAGTCTCAAGGACTAAACTCTGTGAGATGGTAGATCTTCAGGAAGAGGGTTGGTGACCACTGCTGTAGTTTGAATTCAGTTCAAGTGTTTCAGTACAAGTGTCCAATTCAAATTTTGTATCTCTAGATGTCTGATTCATGTGTCCAGTCAATTGGGCAAGAATCAAGTCTCTAGAGTCTGGGGTACATGTCTGAGATTAGGCTTTAGTCTCAAGGACTAAAAGGGCAGCATGTTAGATGCCGGGTGGAACTCATCTCTATGAGAAGGTAGATCTTCAGGAGGTCTTATGATTTAGTGTGAATCCAACTCAAGTTCAAACATTCAAGTGTCCAATTCAAATCTTGCATCTCAGGAAGTCTGATTCATGTCTCCAGTCACTTAGATAAGAAGTCAGGACTCTAGACTTTGGGGTGTGAGATTGAATCTCAAGTCCCTGGAGTTCAAGATAAGTCCTAAGTCTCTGAGGATCCGAGTCCTCTAGTCTTTGTGGTATCAGTCTAAAAATCAAGTCTCAAGTGTCTGGGGTACATGTCTGAGAATAGGCTTTAGTCTCAAGGGGAGCAGGTTAGATGTGTCCAATTCAAATCTCGTATCTCAGGAAATCTGATTCATGTCTCCAGTCACCTGGCAAAGAAGTCAGGACTCTAGACATTGGGTTTGAGATTGAATCTCAAGTACCTGGAGTTCAAGATAAGTCCTAAGTCTCTGAGGATCGGAGTCCTGTAGTCTTTGTGGTATCAGTCTAAAAATCAAGTCTCAAGTGTCTGGGGTACATGTCTGAGAATAGGCTTTAGTCTCAAGGACTAAACTCTGTGAGATGGTAGATCTTCAGGAAGAGGGTTGGTGACCACTGCTGTAGTTTGAATTCAGTTCAAGTGTTTCAGTACAAGTGTCCAATTCAAATTTTGTATCTCTAGATGTCTGATTCATGTGTCCAGTCAATTGGGCAAGAATCAAGTCTCTAGAGTCTGGGGTACAGAGGGTCTGAGATAATCTCAGGTCTGAGATTAGGCTTTAGTCTCAAGGGTGTAAAGGGCAGCATGTTAGATGCTGGTTAAAACTCAACTCTGTGAGAAGGTAGATCTTCAGGAGGAGGGTTGGTGACCACTGCTTTAGTGTGAATCCAATTTAGGTCCAACCATTCAAGTGTCCAAGTGTTCAAATCTTGCATCTCAGGAAGCCTGATTCATGTGTCCAGTCACCTGGGCAGGACTTTAGGGTGTGGGATCGGAAGTCTGTGGAGTTTAAGATGAGTCTTATGTCCTGTAATCTTTGTCTGGGGTGCATGTCGGAGTCGGGTCGCGAGTCTGTTCAGTATAAATCTGAGTGAGTTTTGAGTCTCTAGAGTGTTAGTTTGAGTCTAGTCTCAAGTCTCTGTGTCTCAGGTCTTGAGTCTCTTCTGTCTGAGTTGTTGAGTCAAGTCTCAAGCCATGTGAGTACGAGTCTGAGTTGAATCTTGAGTCTCCAGGGTGCAAGTTGATGTGGTGTCAGTGTCCTTGAGTCTCTTTGGTAAGTCAGGGTCAAGTGTCAAGTCTTCAGGATGCTAGTATGAGTCAAATCTAGAGTCTCTGGCTTGCTAGTATGAGTCAAGTGTCTGGGGTGAGTCTTGAGTCTCTGGGGTACTAGTCTGAGTCAAGTCTCTCATGTTGATGGGGTGTTGGTGTCCTTGAGTTTCTTTGGTGAGTCAGGGTCAAGTGTCAAGTCTCTGGGGTGCTAGTATGAGTCAAGTCTCTGGGGTGTGAGTCCCAGTCAAGTGTCAAATCTCTAGGATGCAAAAATGAGTGAAGTCTTGAGTCTCTGGGCTGCTAGTC
>CM038716.1:9741765-9764265 GCA_021613375.1 Megaleporinus macrocephalus
CCACCACTATAAACATCACCACTACTGTAAACACCATCACCACCACTATAAACATCACCACCACTGTAAACACCATCACCCCCACTGTAAACACCATCACTACCACTATAAACATCACCGCCACTGTAAACCCCATCACCCCCACTGTAAACACCATCACCCCCACTGTAAACACCATCACCACCACTGTAAACATCACCCCCACTGTAAACACCATCACCCCCACTGTAAACACCATCACCACCACTATAAACATCACCCCCACTGTAAACACCATCACTACCAATATAAACACCATCACCCCCACTGTAAACACCATCACCCCCACTCTAAACACCATCACTACCAATATAAACACCATCACCCCCACTGTAAACACCATCACCACCACTGTAAACACCATCACCACCACTGCAAACATCACCACCACTGTAAACACCATCTGAACAATGGATCCATAATTTGTAGGCTTATTTCCATAAATAGGCTTTGATTTCTATGCGTTTACATATTACTTAAACAACTCTCTCTCTCTCTCACCGTCTCTCTAGTGGTGATCATTCCGTTGGTTGACGAGGATGAAGACACAGTTCTTTGTCTTGTGCTGGTGAGTTGAGCTTTATTGTCACTTCTCTTTAATCGCCTGTGTTTATGTATATTGGATATACAGCTTTTTTTTTTAAGTGCAGCTTTTGATCACTGTAATGGTCAGAGTTGATCACTGTAATGGTCAGAGTTGATCACTGTAATGGTCAGAGTTGATTACTGTAATGGTCAGAGTTGATTACTGTAATGGTCAGAGTTGATCACTGTAATAGTCAGAGTTTATCACTGTAATGGTCAGAATTGATCACTGTAATGGTCAGAGTTGATCCCTGTGATGGTCAGAGTTGATCACTGTAATAGTCAGAGTTGATCCCTGTGATGGTCAGAGTTGATCACTGTAATGGTCAGAGTTGAACACTGTAATGGTCAGAGTTGATCACTGTAATAGTCAGAGTTGATCACTGTAATAGTCAGAGTTGATCTCTGTAATGGTCAGAGTTGATTACTGTAATGGTCAGAGTTGATTACTGTAATAGTCAGAGTTAATCACTGTAATAGTCAGAGTTGATCACTGTAATAGTCAGAGTTGATCACTGTAATGGTCAGAGTTGATCACTGTAATAGTCAGAGTTGATCACTGTAATGTTAGAGTTGATCACTGTAATGGTCAGAGTTGATTACTGTAATGGTCAGAGTTGATCACTGTAATGGTCAGAGTTGATCACTGTAATAGTCAGAGTTGATCACTGTAATGTTAGAGTTGATTACTGTAATAGTCAGAGTTGATGACTGTAATGGTCAGAGTTGATCACTGTAATGTTCAGAGTTGATGACTGTAATAGTCAGAGTTGATCACTGTAATGGTCAGAGTTGATCACTGTAATAGTCAGAGTTTATCACTGTAATGGTCAGAGTTGATCACTGTAATAGTCAGAGTTGATCCCTGTGATGGTCAGAGTTGATCACTGTAATGGTCAGAGTCGATCACTGTAATGGTCAGAGTTGATCACTGTAATGGTCAGAGTTGATCACTGTAATAGTCAGAGTTTATCACTGTAATGGTCAGAGTTGATCACTGTAATAGTCAGAGTTGATCACTGTAATGTTAGAGTTGATCACTGTAATGGTCAGAGTTGATCCCTGTGATGGTCAGAGTTGATCACTGTAATGGTCAGAGTTGATCACTGTAATGGTCAGAGTTGATCCCTGTGATGGTCAGAGTTGATCACTGTAATGGTCAGAGTTGATGACTGTAATAGTCAGAGCTGATGACTGTAATGGTAATGGTCAGAGTTGATCACTGTAATGGTCAGAGTTGATCCCTGTGATGGTCAGAGTTGATCACTGTAATGGTCAGAGTCGATCACTGTAATAGTCAGAGTTGATCACTGTAATGGTCAGAGTTGATCACTGTAATAGTCAGAGTTTATCACTGTAATAGTCCGAGTTGATCACTGTAATGGTCAGAGTTGATCCCTGTAATGGTCAGAGTTGATCACTGTGATGGTCAGAGTTGATCACTGTAATGGTCAGAGTTGATCCCTGTGATGGTCAGAGTTGATCACTGTAATGGTCAGAGTTGATCCCTGTGATGGTCAGAGTTGATCACTGTAATGGTCAGAGTTGATCACTGTAATGGTCAGAGTTGATCCCTGTGATGGTCAGAGTTGATCACTGTAATGGTCAGAGTTGATCCCTGTGATGGTCAGAGTTGATCACTGTAATGGTCAGAGTTGATCACTGTAATGGTCAGAGTTGATCCCTGTGATGGTCAGAGTTGATCACTGTAATAGTCAGAGTTGATCCCTGTGATGGTCAGAGTTGATCACTGTAATGGTCAGAGTTGAACACTGTAATGGTCAGAGTTGATCACTGTAATAGTCAGAGTTGATCACTGTAATAGTCAGAGTTGATCACTGTGATGGTCAGAGTTGATCACTGTAATAGTCAGAGTTGAACACTGTAATAGTCAGAGTTGATCACTGTAATTACTATTACTAATCACTATGAGTAAAGATCATCATTATTATTATTATTATTATTATTATTATTATTATTATTATTATTATTATATAGGTTTCAGGTTTAGTGATGTACCTTGAAGGTGGGCGGAGCTTTGAAAACGCTGTGGGGCGTAAGCTTTTTTGGCATGACATGCATCATAACTCTTTATCCTCTGCTTGACTGAGGCGGGTGAACGTTTGAGGGATTCCAGGAGGTTGTGACAATAACGTAACGGCAACGTTGTTAGATAACATTGTCCCAACATTCTCTGAGGGATTACATTTCAACTTTGTGAAGACATTGCGGGCACTAAAACACTACATTGTCTCCCTGTTTGCTGGGATGTGTTTAACGTGCAATGCATGCTGGGTACTGTAGTGCAAGAACACTGGCGTCCCATCGAGCTGTTGAGGCCGAGCGACGCGTTACGACTCACATAATGGAAAACAAAGGTCACTGCCTTTTTGAAACGGAGGAGCCCAATGATGTAGAGTGCTGTGCAGAAGTCAGAGACCACCCTGCTAGACCCCACATCACTGTCCTCGCATCAGATAAACACTTTGATCTTTGAGCGAGAGGAAAACATCAATCTCCGGAGATCTGGAAACGTCCACAGGTGTTCCTTTGAAGTTGAACCTATATTTTTTTTGCCACGTTGGTGGTATAAGCTATGAAATGAAGTGTACGGTTAAAACCAAACTCTTCTCGTCTTAAATTAGAATTTCTGAATTTTTATTACTTTATTCAAAGTCAAAAGTTTAAATACACTAAGATCACTATGCCTTTAAACTATTTGGGACAGCCCATACGATGATGTCAAGTCTTTGAAAGCTTCTGATAGGTTTATTGGAAATATCTGAGTTGAGTACAGACACACCTGTGGATGGATTTTGCCTACACCTGAAACACACTGCTTCTTTGTGTCATCATGGGGAAAGTCCCCCTAGTGTGTTTCACTGCCCCCTAGTGTGTGTTCACTAGTGTGTGTGTGTGTGTGTATAGGACACTGTCCTCTACTGTGTGTTCACTCGTGGGTGTGTTTCACTGCCCCTAGTGTGTGTGTTCACTAGTTGTGTGTATATGGATGTTTCACTGTTTCTCACTGTGTGTTTACTAGTGTGTGTTTTTCACTGCTCCCTAGTCTGTGTGTGTGTGTGTGTTCACTAGTGTGTGTGTGTGTGTTTATGGGTGTTTCACTGTCCCCTACTGTGTGTTCACTAGTGGGTGTGTTTCACTGCCTCTAGTGTGTGTGTGTTCACTAGTGTGTGCATTTTTGGGTGTTTTACCGCCCCCTAGTGTGTGTGTGTTCACTAGTGGGTGTGTGTGTGTATATGGGTGTTTCATTGTCCCCTACTGTGTGTTCTCCAGTGTGTGTGTTTCCCTGCCCCCTAGTGTGTGTGTGTATATGGGTGTTTCATTGTCCCCTACTGTGTGTTCTCCAGTGTGTGTGTTTCCCTGCCCCCTAGTGTGTGTGTGTATATGGGTGTTTCACTGTCCCCTACTGTATGTTCTCCAGTATGTGTGTTTCACTGCCGCCTAGTGTGTGTGTGCTCACTAGTGTGTGCGTTTTTGGGTGTTTTACCGCCCCCTAGTGTGTGTGTTGGATAGTGTGTGTGTGTATGTGGGTGTTTCACTGTCCCCTACTGTGTGTTCACTAGTGTGTGTGTATGTGGGTGTTTCACAGTCCCCTACTGTGTGTTCACTAGTGTGTGTGTTTTACTGCCCCTTAGTGTGTGTGTGTTCACTAGGGTGTGCGTTTTACCACCCTCTAGTGTGTGTGTTTGTTTGTGTGTGTGTGTGTGTGTGTGTGTGTGTGTGTGTATGTGGGTGTTTTACTGTCCCCTACTGTGTGTTCACTAGTGTGTGTGTTTTACTGCCCCCTAGTGTGTGTGTGTTCACTAGTGTGTGCGTTTTACCACCCTCCAGTGTGTGTGTTTGTTTGTGTGTGTGTGTGTGTGTGTGTATGTGGGTGTTTTACTGTCCCCTACTGTGTGTTCACTAGTGTGTGTGTGTTTCACTGCCCCCTAGTGTTTGTTTTTGACTTTGAACTAATAACAATCGCCTTCATAAATTCTCTCTCTTGTTCTTCTGGCAGTTAGAAATAGAAATAAGTTTGCTACGCCTAATTGACCAAAGACAGGAGGAGTTGATTCTGATTTCATGCCTGACAGTAAGAAAAAAATATATATGTGTCTTTATATATAGTGTAGTTAACTTCTGGTTTCAGCTGTAAACAACGTGCCATGCCGAATGACTTGAGATGGAGTTCAGTGGATGGAGATGATGAGCAGAGCTGGAGTTAGTAGTCCAGAAAGCAATAAATAAATAAATAAATAAATAAATAAATACATTTCCACACACATGCCCAGATGACTCAAATCGTTCCATAACATACCGTCTCGATCGGAGGCCGTCGGGAGCCCACGTTTCTGAAGCGTGTCCTCTCAGATTTGAAGTTCTGGAGTCAATTAAAGAAGCACTCGGCTCCAAACCCATGATTTAATATGCAGATTCCTCTCCGCGAAGAGCGCTCCGAGAGCCAGCCAACGGAAAATGAGCTAGCGGTGAATTATGTCTCATGTGAAACGGAGATTTAAGATAAGGAAATTAACGTCTCAGGGAGAAAAACTGGGTGCAGTCAAACAGGAGACCTTTAAAAGTCTCCAAGTAAACGTTCTGAACCTCCGTCCGCCTGATACGATCAACCTGTCACGCTCGTATTCCCACAAGAGGCCTTTGGAAGTTTGTTTTTTCCCTGCTCGCTGATGCCGCGTGATGCTCTGAAGGGTGAGGTGAAATGTTCCCGAGACAATGGCAGAGCGGGTCAGTGGATGCTGAGGAGCATAGTGCACAGAGGTCACCAACTTTCTACAGAGTCCATCACTACAGACCTCCAAACTTCATGTGGTCTTCAGATCAGCTCAAGAACAGAACGTAGAGAGCTTCATGGAATGGGTCTCCATGGCCGAGCAGCCGCATCCAAGGCTTAACATCACCAAGAACAATGCAGAGCGTCAGATGCAGTGGAGTAAAGCACGCCGCCACTGGACTCTAGAGCAGTGGAGACGTGTTCTCTGGAGTCTGGGTTTGGTGGTTGCCAGGAGAACATTACTTGTCTGACTGCATTGTGCTGAGTGTAAAGTTTGGTGAAGGGGGGATTATGGTGTGGGCTTGTTTTTCAGGAGGTGGGCTCGGACCCTTAGTTCCAGTGATAGGAACTCTTAATGCTTCAGCAGACCAAGAGATTCTGGACAGTTTCGTGCTCCCAACTTTGTGGAGACAGTTTGGGGACGACCCCTTCCTGTTTGGTGTGAGTTCGCTAGTATGTGTATGTGGGTGTTTCACTGTCCCTAGTTTGTGTGTTCATTAGTTTGAGTGTGTATGTGTGTGTTTCACTGCCCCGTAGTGTGTGTTCACTAGTTTGTGTGTGTAAGTGGGTGTTTCACTGCCCTCTAGTGTGTGTGTGTTCACTAGTTTGTGTGTGTATATGGGTGCTTCACGGCCCCCATTGTGTGTGTTCATTATTATGTGTTTGTAAGTGGCTGTTTCACTGCCCTCTAGTGTGTGTGTTCACTAGTGTGTGTGTATGTGGTTGTTTCACTGACCCTAGTGTGTGTGTTCACTAGTTTGTATGTGTATGTGTGTGTTTCACTGCCCCCTAGTGTGTGTTCATTATTGTGTGTGTATGTGGGTGTTTCACTGCCCTCTAGTGTGTGTGTTCACTAGTGTGTGTGTATGTATGAGGGTGTTTCACTGCCCCTAGTGTGTGTTCACTAGTGTGTGTATGTGGGTGTTTCACTGCCCCCTAGTGTGTGTGTGTTCACTAGTGTGTGTGTGTGTGTTCATTATTGTGTGTATTTATGTGGGTGTTTTACTGACCTCTAGTGTGTGTGTGTTCACTAGTGTGTTTGTATGGGGGTGTTTCACTGCCCACTAGTGTGTGCGTGTTTACTAGTGTGTGTGTATGTGGGTGTTTCACTGCCCCCTAGTATGTGTGCGTGTTTACTAGTGTGTGTGTGTGTGTGTGTGTGTGTGTGTGTGTATGTGGGTGTTTCACTGCCCCTAGTGTGTGTGTGTTCACTAGTGTGTGTGTATATGTGGGTGTTTCACTGCCCCTAGTGTGTGTGTGTTCACTAGTGTGTGTGTATATGTGGGTGTTTCACTGCCCCCTAGTGTGTGTGTGTTCACTAGTGTGTGTGTGTTTTCATTATTGTGTGTATTTATGTGGGTGTTTCACTGACCTCTAGTGTGTGTGTGTGTTCATTATTGTGTGTATGGATGTGGGTGTTTTACTGACCTCTAGTGTGTGTGTGTGTGTGTGTGTGTGTGTGTGTGTGTGTGTGTGTGTGTGTGTGTGGGTGTTTCACTGCCCACTAGTGTGTGCGTGTTTACTAGTGTGCGTCTGTGTGTGTGTATGTGGGTGTTTCACTGCCCCCTAGTGTGTGTGTGTGTTCACTAGTGTGTTTGTATGTGGGTGTTTCACTGCCTCCTAGTGTGTGTGTGTGTTCACTAGCGTGAACTAAAGCAAACAGACACTAAACGTGTGTCCAGTAGTGTCCCTCCGTGGCCCCTCTGTCCACTGAAGCTGTTAAACCTCGCTGACTCGCTGCCTTTGCTGAGACGAGTCGCTGTGTAACGTTCGGAAGAGTCTCCTATGAGCAGCGCAGAGCGTTAGTTCTGAACGTGGTTTTTATTTGGATCGTAAAAGTTTATGGGCCTCTGAGGTTCTGAGTGATGAGATGGAGAGTGTTTTTATTCAGTGAGGTGGGGGTCCGGGGCTGGGGGGGGGGACCCTGCCTGGTTATAATGCGTCTTTTATGATTGCGGTTATGATGATTATGTGATTTTATAGAGAGCAAAGCCGGCACCTCTGATACTAGTGAGATAAAACACAGTCACTTTGCACGAGTGTCGTCGCCTGACGTTCCGAGTGGATCCCGTACCGGGAGAACAGGAGAGGCGATCGTTAAAGAGCTCATATCACAGAAAATGGAATTTCTCTCGCTCTTCTGTAAGGACTGCTCATCAGAAGGTTGCGTGTGGAGTAGAGGGTAACCAGTAACTGAGCGCTATCCTAAGAATAACAAGTATCTCCAAAACAAACTTTACAGGAGAGAACGAAAACCGGCTTTACTTTCAGTGGAAGTGAATGGAACCAGAATTTTCTCCCAGATATTTTGGAGCAATTCTATTGGTCCATTCATCATGAACTTTTCACACAACGTAAACATCAGCTGTCACATTCAAATGATGTAGAAAAATAATTGACACAAATGGAGATATGGAAATGGAATGTGAATTATGGAAATCTGAATTGGGGGAATGTGAATTAGGGAAATGTAAATTATAGAAATCTGAATTTGGGAAATGTGAATTATGAAAAGGGAATGTGAATTATAGAAAAATGTGAATGTGAGAAATCTGAATTTGGGAAATGTGAATTATGAAAAGGGAATGTGAATTATAGAAAAATGTGAATGTGAGAAATCTGAATTTGGGAAATGTGAATTATGAAAAGGGAATGTGAATTATAGAAAAATGTGAATGTGAGAAATCTGAATTAGGGAAATGTGAATTATGGAAAGGGAATGTGAATTATGGAAATGTGAATTATGGAAATGTGAATTTGAGAAATCTAAATTATGGAAATCTGTATTAGGGAAATGGGAATCATGTAAATCTGAATTAGGGAAATCTGAATTTGGGAAATGTAAATTATGGAAAGGGAATGTGAATTATGGAAATGTGAATTATGGAAAGGGAATGTGAATTAGGGAAATGTGAAATATGGAAATCTGAATTTGGGAAATGGGAATTAGGGAAATGGGAATCATGTAAATCTGAATTAGGGAAATCTGAATTTGGGAAATGTGAATTATGGAAATGTGAATTAGGGAAATGTGAATTATGGAAATCTGAATTTGGGAAATGTGAATTAGGGAAATGTGAATTATGGAAATGTGAATTAGGAGAATGCGAATTAGGGGAATGTGAATAATGGACATCTGAATTAGGGAAATGTGAATTATGGAAATGTAAATTAGGGGAATGTGAATTATGGAAATGTGAATTAGAGGAATGTGAATTATGGAAATGTGAATTAGGGAAATGTGAATTAGAGGAATATGAATTATGGAAATGTGAATTATGGAAATGTGAATTAGAGGAATGTGAATTATGGAAATGTGAATTATGGAAATGTGAATTATGGAAATGTGAATTATGGGAATGTGAATTAGGGGAATGTAAATTATGGAAATGTGAATTAGGGGAATGTGAATTATGGACATCTGAAGTGTGGAAATCTGAATCAGGTAAGTGTGTATTATGGAAATACAGCGGCCGGTGTGCTCTGACTGTGACCTGTTTCATTCAGAGATTTTCCTTTAAAGAGAACTGTTTGTATCTGCTGTCTATTACACGTCCTATAAGGAGACAGAGGTGTTGCTTAGTCACTGCTGTGGTATCTAGGCTGGTTGCAAAGGTCTTAGATTTTGTGTCCTGTTATAAGCATCAGTGTGTGTGTGTGTGTGTGTGGGTTTGTGTGTGTGTATGTGTGTGTGTGTGTGTCTGTATGTATGTGTGTGTGTTTGTGTGTATGTGTATGTATGTGTGTATGTGTGTGTATGTGTGTATGTGTGTATGTGTGTATGTGTATGTATGTGTGTGTGTGTATGGGTGTGTATGTGTGTGTGTGTGTATGTGTGTGTGTGTGTGTCTGTATGTATGTGTATGTATGTGTGTGTGTGTATATATATGTGTGTAAGTGTGTGTGTGTGTGTGTGTGTAAGTGTGTGTGTAAGTGGAAGTAATAAGTGTAATAAGCAGACAGTGTCTGGATCTGAGTCTGGGATCTGCTGTAGCGCTCGCTGTGTCCGGGCGAGCTGAAGACGAGGACGGGTTTGTGTTTATGGATTCACAGTCTGGATGCGGAACGTCTTTCCATCTTGTCGCCCACCTTTCCCAGATGTTTCCTTGAACCGGCCTCAATATTGCAGGAATTGCTCCCAGATCCAGCACAGGCTTCCAAAATACCAGAGCCCTGAGGAAAATCACACGGACCCCCAAATCATTACTCTTCCTATCAGTATATGTGCTCATACACACAGATATGATTCATCAAGCTGTAACACACACAGTAACACATACAGCTCAGCAAGACCCAACACTGCATCAGCACATCAGACACAATCAGACTCAATCAGACAGACGGGGTCCGGCTGGGGGTCTCGTTAGAACATCAGACCGTGTGGAACATCTCACACAAGTTACTACTAAACAAACAGACTTCAGAGTGACTGACAGAACTGGATTTTCACCTCGACACTCTCTCTGTATCTGTCACTCACTCTATCACTTACTCTATCACTCACTCTATCACTCACTCTATCACTCACTCACTTGCTTACTCACTCACTAACTCACTCTATCATTCACCCTATCATTCACTCTATCACTTGCTTACTCACTCACTAACTCACCCTATCACTGACTCACTCACTCTCTCACTCTGTTGCTCACTCACTCTATCATTCACTCTATCACTCACTCACTCTGTTGCTCACTCACTTGCTCACTCACTCACTCATTCACTCACTGTCACTCACTCACTCGATTACTCGCTTACTCACTCACTCACTCAGTCTATCACTCTCACTCACTCATTCATTCACTCACTGTCACTCGATTACTCTCTTACTCACTCTATCACTCACTCAGTCTATCACTCACTCAGTCTATCACTCACTCGCTCACTCACTCACTGTCACTCACTCACTCACTCGATTACTTGCTTACTCACTCTATCACTCACTAAGTCTATCACTCACTCGCTCACTCACTCACTTACTCATTCACTCACTGTCACTCACTCACTCGATAACTCGCTTACTCACTCACTCGATTACTCGCTTACTTTCACTCACTCACTCACTCGATTACTCGCTTACTCACTCAGTCTATCACTCACTCACTCACTCACTCGCCTTCTCACTCATTCTATCACTCACTTGCTTACTCACTCACTTATTCAGTTACTCACTCACTCACTCACTTCCATACTCTATCACTTACTCACTCACTTGCTCACTCTGTGACTTACTCATTCACTTGCTCACTCACCTGCTCACTCTATCACCTGCTCAATTGCTTGCTCGCTTGTTCACTCTCTGTGTGTTCTATTACAGACCATCTGATCAGAAATCAGTAGCAGAAAGCAGCATTAAAACTCTGTATCATTACTTTTCTTATCTCTACAGGTCAGCTGCCGACAGCTCACGGACCAGGATGAGCAGAACCTTAACCTTCTGGAGAAGCATGTAAGTCACACACACACAGCATACACACTCAGCGTACACACACAGCCTACACACACACACAGCATGCACGCCTACAAACAAGGTTGTAAAGTATTTGTAGCATGAAATGAGCAGATGGACGCTGTTGTTCTTGTTTCTCTGCTGCTCCTCAATCTTTCCATCTCCGCCAGGAAAACATAGCTTTACGATCTAGCTGGGACGAGAAGCATATGTTAGTTATACCATTACAGCTGCACGCCTGCCTGTCCAGCACTGACTAGCCAGTTCTCTTAGATATCCAGCTTGCCAGCTTTGCAGATCCTCTGATGGTGGCAAACAGCTTCATCCAACAGCTCCATCACCTGTAAAAGCAGAGCCTACATGCTAATCGTGGTTGTAGCTGGTTGTAGTTGCCTGCGAGTTTCTCCACGTTGCAGGCGGAGTCAGTGGGAGTCAGGAGGCAGCTCAGGTACTGATAATTCAGCGTTTGAGGGGTTAATAGAGTGATGGACGTCTGGTTCCGTTCACCACCGCTGTGAGCAGACGGTTTCCCTCAAAATCCCCTCAAAATCCACCAACAAGAATCTGAAGCTATTTTTATGTTTTCTATTTGTTTAATATCAGTGCCAAACAAGGACCAGCCCCACCAAACAGCACCACCAAATCCCTACCCCCTCCCAGCCCCCCACCAACCACCACCACCAAATCCCTACCCCCTCCCAACCCCCACCAACCACCACCACCAAATCCCTACCCCCTCCCAGCCCCCCACCAACCACCACCACCAAATCCCTACCCCCTCCCAACCCCCACCAACCACCACCAAATCCCTACCCTCTCCCAGTCCCCCACCAACAACCACCAAATCTCTACCCTCTCCCAGTCCCCCACAAACACCACCAAATCCCTACCCCCTACCAGCCCCCACCAAACACCACCACCAAATCCCTACCCCCTCCCAGCCCCCCACCAACCACCACCACCAAATCCCTACCCTCTCCCAGTCCCCAACAAACACCACCAAATCCCTACCCCCTACCAGCCCCCCACCAAACACCACCACCAAATCCCTACCCCCCTCCCAGCCCCCCACCAACCACCACCACCAAATCCCTACCCTCTCCCAGTCCCCAACAAACACCACCAAATCCCTACCCCCTACCAGCCCCCCACCAAACACCACCAAATCCCTACCCCCTCCCAGCCCCCCACCAACCACCACCACCAAATCCCTACCCCCTCCCAACCCCCACCAACCACCACCAAATCCCTACCCTCTCCCAGCCCCCCACCAACCACCACCACCAAATCCCTACCCCCTCCCAACCCCCACCAACCACCACCAAATCCCTACCCTCTCCCAGTCCCCCACCAACCACCACCAAATCTCTACCCTCTCCCAGTCCCCCACAAACACCACCAAATCCCTACCCCCTACCAGCCCCCCACCAAACACCACCACCAAATCCCTACCCCCTCCCAGCCCCCCACCAACCACCACCACCAAATCCCTACCCTCTCCCAGTCCCCAACAAACACCACCAAATCCCTACCCCCTCCCAGTCCCCCACAAACACCACCACCAAATCCCTACCCCCTACCAGCCCCCCATCAAACACCACCACCAAATCCTTACCCTCTCCCAGTCCCCCACAAACACCACCACCAAATCCCTACCCCCTCCCAGGTCCCCACCAACCACCACCAAATCCCTACCCCCTCCCAACCCCCACCAACCACCACCACCAAATCCCTACCCTCTCCCAGTCCCCCACAAACACCACCACCAAATCACTACCCTCTCCCAGTCCCCCACAAACATCACCACCAAATCCCTACCCCCCTCCCAACCCCCACCAACCACCACCAAATCCCTACCCCCTCCCAGGTCCCCACCAACCACCACCAAATCCCTACCCCCTCCCAGGTCCCCACCAACCACCACCAAATCCCTACCCCCTCCCAGCCCCCCACCACCAAATCCCTACCCCCTCCCAGCCCTCCACCAACCACCACCACCAGCAAATTCCTACACAAGCTCATAGACAGGCGCAATCTTTGGATCTCTTCTTGTTCTGGGTGACTTTTTGGTTTAATGATGGTTAAAGGATCACCAACTGTTTGACCCTTGCAAATAAATTCAATCGTTGTTTCTCCCCGTCCGGCCTTCTGGTGATCCGCTCAGGAGGATCAAAGCTGTGTACGTGTGAGAAGTCAGTTGCATTTCCATCGTCCCGGACCTCGAGTCCTCTGACGCTCCTGTGAAGCTCCCGCCATTTGAGCTGATGATGACGTGTTTGAAACGTGTTTATGGATTCACACTTTGTATGTGGAACTTTCCTTCCATCTTGTCACCTCTCGCAGATGTTTCCATGAAGCGGACTCGCTAGTCTGAAAATTGGTCCCAGATTCCGTCCGAGCGCCAGAGATTCTGATTGAATATCCTCAGGCATCCATCCTCCTACCGATATTGCTGGTAGACACATACACATGGGGATACACATTGATTAAGCCGTGCAGCTGTTTCTGGGTGCTGCCCTGGCTGGAATATTCATGGAGAATCTACTGAGGAGCAGTGCTTCAGAGTGACCTCGCAGGAACCCTCTGAAGTTTACAGCCTTGGGCAACATTAGCAGAAAAGCCTTATTGGCGCCGGGTTCCACATCACTGCCGAGCTAGAAAAGAACCCCCTTCAGGTCTCTTTGTTGTGCTGTGCGCAATAGCAAATTGCAAGATGAAGTCATTGCGATCTCCATCACGCTATGATTCTTCTTGAGACTCAAGGGTCCCAAATTGGCCTCAGGCTTTTGGGTTGAAGCTCTAGTGCAGCCATGTGTTAAGCCAGGCCCAACCTATTCTGTAAACATGAGTGAAGTCCAAAGTCTCTACCCATTCTGAGTCTGTGGAATATCAATCAAGTCCTGAATTCCCAGCTGCAGAGTCCAAGTCAAGTGACCTTACCTGCAGTGTTGAGTCTGGAATTTCTGACTGAATCAAGTCCATTATCTCTATCTGTAGAGTCTGAATCCAGAAGCCAGAGTCCAGGTCATGTGAAATTTAAAAGTTTTTGGAATAGAAAGGATTTGACGTTAATTTTCATTTCCACAATAGCCTTTGACGGTTGAGTGGAGTTGGTGTCATAACATTTGAAGTCTGAGTCGAGTTGTGGGTCATAACCTTTGAAGTCTGAGTCGAGTTGTGGGTCATAGCCTTTGAAGTCTGAGTCGAGTTGTGGGTCATAGCCTTAGAAGTCTGAGCAGACTTTGGGGTCATAGCCTTTAAAGTCTGAGTCGAGTTGTGGGTCATAGCCTTTGAAGTCTGAGTCGAGTTGGGGGTCATAGCCTTTAAAGTCTAATTTGAGTTGGGGTCATAACCTTTGAAGTCTAAATTGAGTTGGGGTCATAACCTTTGAAGTCTAAGTCGAGTTGGGGTCATAGCCTTTGAAGTCTGAGCAGTTTGGGGTCATAGCCTTTCAAATTTAATTTGAGTTGGGGTCATAGCCTTTAAAGTCTAATTTGAGTTGTGGGTCATAACCTTTGAAGTCTGAGTTGAGTTGTGGGTCATAATCTTTGAAGTCTGAGTCGAGTTGTGGGTCATAGCCTTTGAAGTCTGAGTCGAGTTGTGGGTCATTATCTTTGAAGTCTGAGTCGAGTTGTGGGTCATGGCCTTTGAAGTCTGAGTCGAGTTGTGGGTCATAGCCTTTGAAGTCTGAGTCTAGTTGTTGGTCATAGCCTTTGAAGTCTGAGTCGAGTTGTGGGTCATAACCTTTGAAGTCTGAGTCGAGTTGTGGGTCATAACCTTTGAAGTCTGAGTCGAGTTGTGGGTCATAGCCTTTAAAGTCTAAATTGAGTTGGGGTCATGACCTTTGAAGTCTGAGTTGAGTTGTGGGTCATAATCTTTGAAGTCTGAGTCGAGTTGTGGGTCATAGCCTTTAAAGTCTAATTTGAGTTGTGGCTCATAACCTTTGAAGTCTAAGTTGAGTTGGGCTCATAACCTTTGAAGTCTAAGTTGAGTTGGGGTCATAACCTTTGAAGTCTAAATTGAGTTGGGGTCATAACCTTTGAAGTCTAAATTGAGTTGGGGTCATAACCTTTGAAGTCTGAGTCGGGTTGGGGTCATAACCTTTGAAGTCTAAATTGAGTTGGGGTCATAACCTTTGAAGTCTGAGTTGAGTTGTGGGTCATAACCTTTGAAGTCTGAATTGAGTTGTGGGTCATAGCCTTTGAAGTCTGAATTGAGTTGTGGGTCATAACCTTTGAAGTCTAAGTTGAGTTGGGGTCATAATCTTTGAAGTCTGAATTGAGTTGTGGGTCATAACCTTTGAAGTCTGAATTGAGTTGTGGGTCATAGCCTTTGAAGTCTGAATTGAGTTGTGGGTCATAACCTTTGAAGTCTAAGTTGAGTTGGGGTCATAGCCTTTAAAGTCTAATTTGAGTTGGGGTCATAATCTTTGAGGTCTTAGTTGAGTTGTGGGTCATAGCCTTTGAAGTCTGAGTCGAGTTGAAGGTCATAACCTTTGAAGTCAGTGGGAGTTCATTCACATGCCAATTAATTAGCGACTCAAGTCACGAGTCTCTGGACTAAGTGTCTCTGGAGAGAGGCAGCAGAGTCGACCAGCTCCAGCAGTAAAGGACTGTGCGCCGGCGTCGCCCTGCATTTGCTGTGTTTGGAGCCACGACGTCTACAGAGCTGCGGCGGACAAGAGCTGACTCTGGCTTCTCCGCAGGGCGCCGTAAGTGAAGAGGCTTGGACTGGAGGGAGAGAGAGAGAGAAAGAGAGGGAGGAAGAGAGAGAGAGAGAGGCTCAGAACAAGCAATCTCTCTCGAGAGGGTAGGATCATAGAGAGAGCGAGAGCGATAACAAGAGAAAGTGAGTGCGAGAGAGAAAGCAATGACCTTTGTGGAGAAAAATAACAAAGACAGAAATAAAAACGCCCCAGGGAACGAGATGAAGGCCTTTCCTAAAACACTGCTCTCAATAGCAAAAAAGCCACCAGAAGGGCGACGGGAACTAAAACGACTGCGGCGGGAGACCATTTCCCACCTCAGCTGAACAATATGTCAACTCCCGAGTCCTGAATACACTGTAAACCCGGATTAGTTGATTGTACTTAAAGAGTTTGAGTGATTGCCTTAAAATATTTAAGTAATTAAAACTAGAGAAAATCTAATGGTTTGAGTAAAATCAACTTAAATATCAAATAGACTGGAAGTGATCATTTGAGTTGAATACAATGAAATCTAAATTGTTTGTACTTAAAATATTTAGTAAAATCAAAACCTACTGACCATTTAATTCAACTCAACATTTCCTGTAATCAGAATTAAAAACTTAAAAATAGACTCAATAAAAAGCTGATGTTTTCCTACATCAAAAGAACACAGACAACAGTTACATTTAGTTTGATTTTATTTTAAATTACATCACTGGGATCATCTACACTGTTAACCCGTAATTAGTTTGTGTGTAAAGAGTTTGTTTAATGATGCTTAAAAACTAAAGTTTTATTTCATTACTTAAAATGTTCTAGTATGTTCTACTATTTTGAGAGAAGAACTGAGTACACTAATATTTTTAAGTTGAACAAACTTAAAACATCAGGTTTTAGCTTGGACCACGCCCCTGTAGCACCTTGCCAGATTCTCATTGGTCAGTTCAGTCTAGACTAGTTTGAGTTGTTTAGTGGAGCTTGTAAAGGTTTTGAAGTCTTTTTCTATTTTCACTGTGAGGTTTGGTGTTTTCTGTGTTGAACTTCTTTTCCTCGGACAGAAACTCTGTAGTGCTGGGATTTCTCTACAGTGGACATTTTCTCCATTGTTTTCTTTTCTTGAAGAACTACAGAGGACTACAATTAACCAAGCCGCCATCTTCCCTCTCTTTTTCTCATTCTGGAACTTGGTAAGTTGTTTTCCGTGTTCAAGTGGTGTAAAACTGTTGTTCTGCAGTTGATGCTGATCTAAAGTTAGAAAATGTAATTTACTGTGTTTTTATCATTTCAATGTGTAAACTGTATTTAAGAATTATTGTAAGATAAACAGTATTCTAACTAGACCAATCAAAACCAGTCATCATCACTACTGAACCCTTCAAGAGTCAGAGTCATCCTAGATGATCCCAGTGATGTAGTTTTAAATAAAATCAAACTAAATGTAACTGCTGTCTGTGTTCTTTTGATGTAGGAGAACATCAGCTTTTTATAGAGACTAGTTTTAAGTTAACTTAATTCTGATTACAGGAAACTCAATGTTGAGTTGAATTAAATGGTCAGTAGGTTTTGATTTTACTAAATATTTTAAGTACAAACAATTTAGATTTCATTGTATTCAACTCAAATGATTTACTCAAACTATTAGATTTTCTCTAGTTTTAATTACTTAAATATTTTAAGGCAATCACTCAAACTCTTTAATTACAATCAACTTATCCGGGTTTACATTGTAGGATGATTCTGACTCTTGAAGGGTTCAGTAGTGATGATGACTGGTTTTGATTGGTCTAGTTAGAAAACTGTTTATCTTACAATAATTCTTAAATACAGTTTAAACATTGAAATGATAAAAACACAGTAAATGACATTTTCTAACTTTAGATCAGCATCAACTGCAGAACAACAGTTTTACACCACTTGAACACGGAAAACAACTTACCAAGTTCCAGAATGAGAAAAAGAGAGGGAAGATGGCGGCTTGGTTAATTGTAGTCCTCTGTAGTTCTTCAAGAAAAGAAAACAATGGAGAAAATGTCCACTGTAGAGAAATCCCAGCACTACAGAGTTTCTGTCCGAGGAAAAGAAGTTCAACTCAGAAAACACCAAACCTCACAGTGAAAATAGAAAAAGACTTCAAAACCTTTACAAGCTCCACTAAACAACTCAAACTAGTCTAGATTGAACTGACCAATGAGAATCTGGCAAGGTGCTACAGGGGCGTGGTCCAAGCTAAAACCTGATGTTTTAAGTTTGTTCAACTTAAAAATATTAGTGTACTCAGTTCTTCTTTCAAAATAGTAGAAGATACTAAAACATTTTAAGTAATGAAATAAAACTTTAGTTTTTAACCAATCAGTACACAAACTCTTTACACACAAACTAATTACGGGTTGACCCAGCCAGGATCTAACCGCTGTGACTCAGCGCCTTTCATGCTCTCTTTCTAGCAGGTCTCTCTGTTCCTTTCTTCTAGCCTCTGTATTCTGATAGTCATTTGCATGCTGTGTCTGTTCCTGCCAGCTTGCAGTGGCCTGTAAAAGAGTGCAGGCGCTACAGAGGACCGCGGCGTGGCCGACAGCCCAACCCCACCATGCGCCGCTCACAGCCAACTCCGCCAGCACAAAGGAGAAGGACTACAGAGAGTTAGACCGCAAGATTCTGCAGCTCTGCGGTACGACACACTCACTTTTACACACTCACAACCACAGCTGCAGTTGTTTCACATCACACTCAACAGTGCGTTTCATTTTAGGTGGGTTGCTTACAACCACGCACACTCATTCTCTGTTTACTTTATTACTCTGTTCTTTAATGATCAGGACCCCCACAGGACCACCACAGAGCAGATACTATTAGGGGATCGTCATCATCATCGGTGATAGTGTAGTCGTCAGTACGGTGCTGTAGTCGTTAATACAGTGGTGTAGTGGTTAGTATGGTGGTGTAGTGGTTAGTATGGTGGTGTAGTGGTTAGTACGGTGGTGTAGTGGTTAGTACAGTGGTGTAGTGGTTAGTATGGTGGTGTAGTGGTTAGTACGGTGGTGTAGTGGTTAGTATGGTGGTGTAGTGGTTAGTATGGTGCTGTAGTCGTTAATATAGTGGTGTAGTGGTTAGTACGGTGGTGTAGTGGTTAGTATGGTGGTGTAGTGGTTAGTATGGTGCTGTAGTCGTTAATATAGTGGTGTAGTGGTTAGTACGGTGGTGTAGTGGTTAGTATGGTGGTGTAGTGGTTAGTACGGTGGTGTAGTGGTTAGTACAGTGGTGTAGTGGTTAGTATGGTGGTGTAGTGGTTAGTATGGTGGTGTAGTGGTTAGTATGGTGGTGTAGTGGTTAGTATGGTGGTGTAGTGGTTAGTACGGTGGTGTAGTGGTTAGTATGGTGGTGTAGTGGTTAGTATGGTGTTGTAGTGGTTAGTATGGTGGTGTAGTGGTCAGTATGGTGGTGTAGTGGTTAGTATGGTGGTGTAGTGGTTAGTATGGTGGTGTAGTGGTTAGTATGGTGGTGTAGTGGTTAGTATGGTGTTGTAGTGGTTAGTATGGTGGTGTAGTGGTCAGTATGGTGGTGTAGTGGTTAGTATGGTGTTGTAGTGGTTAGTATGGTGGTGTAGTGGTTAGTATGGTGGTGTAGTGGTTAGTATGGTGTTGTAGTGGTTAGTATGGTGGTGTAGTGGTCAGTATGGTGGTGTAGTGGTTAGTACGGTGGTGTAGTGGTTAGTACGGTGGTGTAGTGGTTAGTGTGGTGGTGTAGTGGTTAGTATGGTGGTGTAGTGGTTAGTAAGGTGGTGTAGTGGTCAGTATGGTGGTGTAGTGGTCAGTACGGTGGTGTAGTGGTTAGTATAGTGGTGTAGTGGTTAGTATGGTGGTGTAGTGGTTAATATGGTAGTGTAGTGGTCAGTATGGTGGTGTAGTTGTTAGTATGGTGGTGTAGTGGTTAGTATGGTGGTGTAGTGGTTAGTATGGTGGTGTAGTGGTCAGTATGGTGGGTGTAGTGGTTAGTATGGTGGTGTAGTGGTTAGTACGGTGGTGTAGCGATTAGTATGGTGGTGTAGCGGTTAGTATGGTGGTGTAGTGGTTAGTATGGTGGTGTAGCGATTAGTATGGTGGTGTAGTGGTTAGTACGGTGGTGTAGTGGTTAGTACGGTGGTGTAGTGGTTAGTACGGTGGTGTAGTGGTTAGTGTGGTGGTGTAGTGGTTAGTATGGTGGTGTAGTGGTTAGTAAGGTGGTGTAGTGGTCAGTATGGTGGTGTAGTGGTCAGTACGGTGGTGTAGTGGTTAGTATAGTGGTGTAGTGGTTAGTATGGTGGTGTAGTGGTTAATATGGTAGTGTAGTGGTCAGTATGGTGGTGTAGTTGTTAGTATGGTGGTGTAGTGGTTAGTATGGTGGTGTAGTGGTTAGTATAGTGGTGTAGTGGTTAGTACGGTGGTGTAGTGGTTAGTATGGTGGTGTAGTGGTTAGTACGGTGGTGTAGTGGTTAGTATGGTGGTGTAGTGGTCAGTATGGTGGTGTAGTGGTTAGTATGGTAGTGTAGTGGTCAGTATGGTGGTGTAGTGGTCAGTATGGTGGTGTAGTGGTTAGTACGGTGGTGTAGTGGTTAGTATGGTGGTGTAGTGGTCAGTATGGTGGTGTAGTGGTTAGTATGGTAGTGTAGTGGTCAGTATGGTGGTGTAGTTGTTAGTATGGTGGTGTAGTTGTCAGTATGGTGGTGTAGTGGTAGTACGGTGGTGTAGTGGTCAGTATGGTGGTGTAGTGGTTAGTATGGTGGTGTAGTGGTTAGTATGGTGGTGTAGTGGTCAGTATGGTGGTGTAGTGGTTAGTATGGTGGTGTAGTGGTTAGTACGGTGGTGTAGCGATTAGTATGGTGGTGTAGCGGTTAGTATGGTGGTGTAGTGGTTAGTATGGTGGTGTAGCGATTAGTATGGTGGTGTAGTGGTTAGTATGGTGGTGTAGTGGTTACTATGGTGGTGTAGTGGTTAGTAAGGTGGTGTAGTGGTTAGTATGGTGGTGTAGTGGTTAGTAAGGTGGTGTAGTGGTTAGTATGGTGGTGAGGTGGTTAGTATGGTGGTGTAGTGGTTAGTACGGTGGTGTAGTGGTTAGTACGGTGGTGTAGTGGTTAGTACGGCGGTGTAGTGGTTAGTACGGTGGTGTAGTGGTTAGTATGGTGGTGTAGTGGTTAGTACGGTGATGTAGTGGTTAGTACGGTGGTGTAGTGGTTAGTATGGTGGTGTAGTGGTTAGTACGGTGCTATAGTCGTTAATACAGTGGTGTAGTGGTTAGCACGATGGTTTAGTGGTTAGTACGGTGGTGTAGTGGTTAGTACTGTGGTGTAGTGGTTAGTATGGTGGTGTAGTGGTTAGTATGGTGGTGTAGTGGTTAGTACTGTGGTGTAGTGGTTAGTATGGTGGTGTAGTGGTTAGTACTGTGGTGTAGTGGTTAGTACGGTGGTGTAGTGGTTAGTATGGTGGTGTAGTGGTTAGTACTGTGGTGTAGTGGTCAGTACGGTGGTGTAGTGGTTAGTATGGTGGTGTAGTGGTTAGTACGGTGGTGTAGTGGTTAGTACGGTGGTGTAGTAGTTAGTATGGTGGTGTAGTGGTTAGTACGGTGGTGTAGTGGTTAGTATGTTGGTGTAGTGGTTAGTACGGTGGTGTAGTGGTTAGTACGGTGGTGTAGTGGTTAGTACGGTGGTGTAGTGGTTAGTATGGTGGTGTAGTGGTTAGTACGGTGGTGTAGTGGTTAGTACGGTGGTGTAGTGGTTAGTATGGTGGTGTAGTGGTTAGTACGGTGGTGTAGTAGTTAGTATGGTGGTGTAGTGGTTAGTACGGTGGTGTAGTGGTTAGTATGGTGGTGTAGTGGTTAGTACTGTGGTGTAGTGGTTAGTATGGTGGTGTAGTGGTTAGTACGGTGGTGTAGTGGTTAGTACGGTGGTGTAGTGGTTAGTATGGTGGTGTAGTGGTTAGTACGGTGGTGTAGTGGTTAGTACGGTGGTGTAGTGGTTAGTATGGTGGTGTAGTGGTTAGTATGGTGGTGTAGTGGTTAGTATGGTGGTGTAGTGGTTAGTACGGTGGTGTAGTAGTTAGTATGGTGGTGTAGTGGTTTGTACGGTGGTGTAGTGGTTAGTATGGTGGTGTAGTGGTTAGTACTGTGGTGTAGTGGTTAGTATGGTGGTGTAGTGGTTAGTACGGTGGTGTAGTGGTTAGTACGGTGGTGTAGTGGTTAGTATGGTGGTGTAGTGGTTAGTACGGTGGTGTAGTGGTTAGTATGGTGGTGTAGTGGTTAGTACGGTGGTGTAGTGGTTAGTATGGTGGTGTAGTGGTTAGTATGGTGGTGTAGTGGTAGTACGGTGACTACCACCGTACCCTATGGGAGGAACGAGGGATGAATAAACAACAAATAGAGGAGTGTGGGTCAGTATGTCTGTGGATTAGAGGTTGGAGATCTGCTCTGAGTGAGTACAGGCAGTTTGGAGGCTGTAGGTTCAATGAATCCATGATATTTGGATGTGACCGGAAATGAATGGGAGTCTATGGGGAAAAAAGAGGGATGGGAACAAAACATCAAACAGACGAGTGTGGGTTGAACCAACACCGCAGTCGTGGTTGGGGGTCTTCCTCAAGTCAGTGCATGCAAAACAGTGTTCAGTAGATTGGTGTGCATTTTTCCATCCTATTTACTCTCTATGGGAAAAAAATCCTGAAAAATCCACCGTTTTCCGGAATCCATGCATCCGAGCAAAATTATGGTTGTGCAACCGTAAGTAAACAAAGCTCAATCTTAGGAGAGTAAGGCCACAGCACGCCGCGCACTCCTCATGTTATATTAACACAAAGAACACCCCCGAATGCATCACCCTCTGCTGGGACATGCGCTCCGGAATTCACTAATGGACCGAAGTCTCACAAATATTTATAAATGTTTGAAGAGGCTGTGAATTTTAACGAGCGCAGCTTC
>CM038716.1:9769265-9776765 GCA_021613375.1 Megaleporinus macrocephalus
TGAGTGATGACATGAGTGATGATGTCATGCCAAATTTGTCATGTCATGATGATGTCATGCCAAACTTTTATATTTATTTATCCAATTTTTATAAAAACAAACATGCAGTGCTACAAATATGCTACACTAAATACATAATTAAAAAATATCGTGATTACAATAAACAATATTTTAATTAAACTTCACTTGAAAAGTGCAAGTACAGCAGATTTTAAAATTTAAAAAATGCACACAACAATCCCACATGGGTCTTTATACCATAATCCAGAATGTTTTAATATTATTGTTGTTTTTAAAAGTTGGTAATCTTGAGATGGGGGGATGCTGCAGCCCCCTCGGCTCTCCAGATTTCGGAAAAGTACAGATTTTCCAGGAATTTTTTCCCTTAGGGAATACATGGGATGGTAATCTACACTCTGATTTGAGGTGATTTGAGGACAGTCAGGCACCGCTTCACATACATTGACTCAAGACGGACCCTCGATCACGACTGCAGTGTTGGTTTGACTTGCACTCGTCTATTTGTTGTTTTTTTCATCCCTCTATTTTCTCCCATAGAGTCCCATTCGTTTCCGAACATTATGGTGTCATTCAGTGTACACCCTTAAAACTGCCTGTACTCACTCAGAGCAGATGCCCAAACTCTAATCCACAGACATACTGACTCACACTCCTTTATCTATCGTTTATTCATCCCTCGTTCCTCCCATAGGGTCCCATTCATTTTGGCCAAACCCAAACATTATGGTTTTAATTAACCTACAGCCTGTAAACTGCCTCTACTCACTCAGGGCAAATCCTCCAACTCTAATTCACAGACATACTGACCCACACTCCTCTATTTGTCGTTTCTTCATCCCTTGTTCCTCCCATAGGGTCCTATTCATTTTGGCCAAACCCAAACATTATGGTTTTAATTAACCTACAGCCTCCAAACTTCCTGTACTCACTCAGAGCAGATCCCCAACACACTGACCCGCACTCCTCTACTCGTCGTTTATTCATCCCTCGTTCCTTGCACTGCTCAGGCTGTGCAACCGTCGTTTATGTTATACAGTTAGTTAGATGACATATTTTTAAAGGTTTCTTGTTTGGCTTTCTAACCATGTGTGTGGTTGTCGGTGTGGTTCTTGTGCTCAGGCCCTGAATTATTACTTATGTTTGACATTTAAGAAGAGGCCCCGGTCGGCCATTCGGTCCCCGAGCGATTAATTCTACAAACCAGCCTGACGTGCTTATTGGCTTCACAGCAAACAGCTACACAGGTTTATAATAACTGTAGGAGGTCACGTTGTGGTCGGCAAACAATTATGTGATATGTCGTCTCCGCCTGGACCGGCTTGACACAATACGCTTATTTTCCGTTTCCTCGTCGTCCCTAATGAGGGTCTGAGTGCAGGAGGGAGCCCGCCCAGTCCCCAAACACGGGATGTGCCAGTTTCTCAGGGGTCAGCCTGGCGTCTTCTCCAGTTCCATGGGACTTAATTATGTGCCTGGCGAAGCAAATGGGTTCTTAGCCTTCACTCTGTATCCTACGCTGCTCCAATCATGAGCCTGTCTCAAAAAAAAACTAGTCCTAAAGCTCCAGAGTGTGAGATATGAGCTGCAGCAAAGCTCAGAAAATAAAGTTAGTAGAACTAATTAGAACCTTAGAACGTATCTAGAGTGACAGAAGAGCGTAGAATAGACAGATATGGATGGTTACTGATATTCGTTCAGCATCAAGAAGGTTCTCCATTTCGCTGTGGACTAAGCTCTGGAGATTATTATAAGCATCAATTTATTTCAATATCACTGTTCATTGCTGACATTGTCATCAAGCAGAACCAAGGAACCACTGAAAGGAGCCAAGAACCTAAGGGAGAACCCCCTTAAAAGCATGAGGAAGAACCATCAAGAGGAACCAAGACTCAAAAGGAGAACCTCGCTAAGCATATGAGAAAGTACCATTGAGAGGAACCAAGATTTAAAAGGCCAACCGTTCTACGAGTATGAGGAAGAACCAACACTCAAAACGAGAACCGTTCAAAAAACATAAAGAACCATTAAAAAGAAACAAAGGCTCGAAAGGAGAACTTTGGAGAAGTGTGAGGGAGAACCGCTGAGAGGAACCAACACTTAAAAGGGGAACCTACTAAGAAGCATGAGGAAGAACCACTGAGAAAAACAAGTAGACAACCTCCTGATAAGCATGGAGATAAACTACTGAGAATAATCAAGACTCAAATAGAGAACCTTGTTAAGAACATGAGAAAGAACCATTGAGAGGACCCAAGATTTTAAAGGGCAACTGTTCTACAAGTATGAGGAAGAACGAACACTCAAAAGGAGAACCTCCTAAAAAACATGAGGAAGAACCATTGAAAGAAACAAAGGCTCAAAATGAGAACTTTTTTAAGAGTAACGGAAGTACCACCAAGAGGAACCAAGACTCAAACTGAAGACCTCTGGAGAAGTTTGAGGGAGAGCCACTGAGAGGAACCAACACTCAAAAGGAGAACCTCCTAAAAAGCATAAGAAAGAACCACTGAGAATAATCAAGACACAAAAAGGAGAACCATCTGAGGAGCATGAGGAAGAACCATTGAGAGGCACCAAGACTGAAAAGGGCAACCATTCTACGAGTATGAGGAAGAACCAACACTCAAAAGGAGAACCTCCTAAAAATCATGAGGAAAAACCATTGAGAAAAACAAAGACTCAAATAGACAACCTCCTGAAAAGCATGGAAATGAATTACTGAGAATAATCAAGACTCAAAAGGAGAACCTTGCTAAGAACATGAGAAAGAACGATTGAGAGGAACCAAGATTTATAAGGGCAACTGTTCTACGAGTATGAGGAAGAACCAACACTCAAAAGGAAGAATCATTGAAAGAAACAAATGAGAACTTTTCTAATAGTATAAGGAAGTTCCACTAAGAGGAACCAAGACTCAAACTGAAGAGAACCTTTCAAGGAGCATGAATGAGAGACCATTGAAAAGAACCAAGACTCAAAAGGAGAACCTCTCTATAAACATGAGTAAGAACCACTGAGAGGAACCAAAACTTAATAGGAGAACTTAAAAGGCAGAACCTCTTGGAAAGCATAGGGATGAAGTACTGGGAGGAACCAAGACTCAAACTGAAAATCCCAGAGAAGAGGAACCAAGACTCAAAAGACCTGAAAAATATGGGGATTTAACTACGGAGAGAAGCCAAGGCTCAAAATGAGAACCCCAATAAAAGCATGAGGAAATTCCACTGAGAGGAAACAGATCCTAAAAGGAGAACCTCTCTAAGAACATAAGGATGAACCTCTGGGAGGAACCACAACTCTAAGGGAGAAACTGAGAGGAACCAGGACTTAAATTAAGAACCTCCTAAGGAGAACAGGAAGAACTACTTAGAGCCAGAGGAAGAAACTCTGAGATGAAGCCATCCCCACTCGGTCCCCCCGGAGAGGGGAGTGAGGATACAAGTGGGACGTGTTTAGAATGAAGATTAAACAGACACTGAGTGGAACGATGTGGAGATAAACCAGTCAGACATCTGGAGGATCTACTGATTACGCAGAAGATAAACAAGATGGTAGATACCAGAAGCAGGTTTGGAGTTCATACAGGGGCTGTTTGCCATGAAACTCAGTGGTCAATGATACAGCGGTCAGTGATACAGTGGTCAGTGATACAGTGGTCTGTGGTCAGTGATACAGTGGTCCGTGGTCAGTAATACAGTGGTCTGTGGTCAGTAATACAGTGGTCAGTGATACAGTGGTCTGTGGTCAGTGATACAGTGGTCCGTGGTCAGTGATACAGTGGTCCGTGGTCAGTAATACAGTGGTCAGTGATACAGTGGTCTGTGGTCAGTGATACAGTGATCTAAGCAACTTTACAGTTACACAAAGCAATTCAAACACAACTATCTATCTATCCATCCATCCATCCATCCATCCATCCATCCATCCATCCATCCATCCATCTATCTATCTATCTAGTCTACCATTTAGTTGCATGCAGCATAATGTGTAAGCAACTTTACAGTTACACAAAGCAATTCAAACACATCTATCTATCTATCTATCTATCTATCTATCTATCTATCTATCTATCTATCTATCTATCTATCTATCTATCTATCTATCTATGTTGTCTACCGTTTAGTTGCATGCAGCATAATGTGTAAGCATTTTTACAGTTACACAAAGCAATTCAAACACAACTATCTATGTATCTATCTATCTATCTATCTATCTATCTATCTATCTATCTATCTATCTATCTATCTATGTTGTCTACCGTTTAGTTGCATGCAGCATAATTTCTAAGAAACTTTACAGTTACACAAAGCGATTCAAACACATATATCTATCTATGTATCTATGTATCTATGTATCTATCTATCTATCTATCTATCTATCTATCTATCTATCTATCTATCTATCTATCTATCTATGTTGTCTACCGTTTAGTTGCATGCAGCATAATGTCCAAGCAACTTTACAGTTACACAAAGCAATTCAAACACAACTATCTATCTATCTATCTATCTATCTATCTATCTATCTATCTATCTATCTATCTATCTATCTATCTATCTATCTATCTATCTATCTATCTATCTTCTCTACCGTTTAGTTGCATGCAGCATAATTTCTAAGCAACTTTACAGTTACACAAAGCGATTCAAACACATCTATCTATCTATCTATCTATCTATCTATCTATCTATCTATCTATCTATCTATCTATCTATCTATCTATCTATCTTCTCTACCGTTTAGTTGCATGCAGCATAATTTCTAAGCAACTTTACAGTTACACAAAGCGATTCAAACACATCTATCTATCTATCTATCTATCTATCTATCTATCTATCTATCTATCTATCTATCTATCTTGTCTACCGTTTAGTTGCATGCAGCATAATTTCTAAGCAACTTTACAGTTACACAAAGCGATTCACACATCTATCTATCTATCTATCTATCTATCTATCTATCTATCTATCTATGTTGTCTACCGTTTAGTTGCATGCAGCATAATTTCTAAGAAACTTTACAGTTACACAAAGCGATTCAAACACATATATCTATCTATGTATCTATGTATCTATGTATCTATGTATCTATCTATCTATCTATCTATCTATCTATCTATCTATCTATCTATCTATGTTGTCTACCGTTTAGTTGCATGCAGCATAATGTCCAAGCAACTTTACAGTTACACAAAGCAATTCAAACACAACTATCTATCTATCTATCTATCTATCTATCTATCTATCTATCTATCTATCTATCTATCTATCTATCTATCTATCTATCTATCTTCTCTACCGTTTAGTTCCATGCAGCATAATTTCTAAGCAACTTTACAGTTACACAAAGCGATTCAAACACATCTATCTATCTATCTATCTATCTATCTATCTATCTATCTATCTATCTATCTATCTATCTATCTATCTTCTCTACCGTTTAGTTGCATGCAGCATAATTTCTAAGCAACTTTACAGTTACACAAAGCGATTCAAACACATCTATCTATCTATCTATCTATCTATCTATCTATCTATCTATCTATCTATCTATCTTGTCTACCGTTTAGTTGCATGCAGCATAATTTCTAAGCAACTTTACAGTTACACAAAGCGATTCACACATCTATCTATCTATCGATCTATCTATCTATCTATCTATCTATCTATCTATCTATCTATCTATCTATCTATCTATGTTGTCTACCGTTTAGTTGCATGCAGCATAATTTCTAAGAAACTTTACAGTTACACAAAGCGATTCAAACACATATATCTATCTATGTATCTATGTATCTATGTATCTATGTATCTATCTATCTATCTATCTATCTATCTATCTATCTATCTATCTATCTATGTTGTCTACCGTTTAGTTGCATGCAGCATAATGTCCAAGCAACTTTACAGTTACACAAAGCAATTCAAACACAACTATCTATCTATCTATCTATCTATCTATCTATCTATCTATCTATCTATCTATCTATCTATCTATCTTCTCTACCGTTTAGTTGCATGCAGCATAATTTCTAAGCAACTTTACAGTTACACAAAGCGATTCAAACACATCTACCTATCTATCTATCTATCTATCTATCTATCTATCTATCTATCTATCTATCTATCTATCTATCTATCTATCTATCTATCTTCTCTACCGTTTAGTTGCATGCAGCATAATTTCTAAGCAACTTTACAGTTACACAAAGCGATTCAAACACATCTATCTATCTATCTATCTATCTATCTATCTATCTATCTATCTATCTATCTATCTATCTATCTATCTATCTTGTCTACCGTTTAGTTGCATGCAGCATAATTTCTAAGCAACTTTACAGTTACACAAAGCGATTCACACATCTATCTATCTATCTATCTATCTATCTATCTATCTATCTATCTATCTATCTATCTATCTATCTATCTATCTATCTATCTATCTATCTATCTATCTATCTATCTATCAGTCCTTAGGCTAGTTTCACTTTGTCAACCGTTTAGTTGCATGCAGCATAATTTTTAAGCAATTCACATTTACCCTAATTATCTATCTATCTATCTATCTATCTATCTATCTATCTATCTATCTATCTATCTATCTATCTATCTATCTATCTATGTTGTCTACCGTTTAGTTGCATGCAGCATAATGTCTAAGCAACTTTACAGTTACACAAAGCAATTCAAACACAACTATCTATCTATCTATCTATCTATCTATCTATCTATCTATCTATCTATCTATCTATCTATCTATCTATCTATCTTGTCCAATGTTTAGTTGCATGCAGCATAATTTCTAAGAAACTTTACAGTTACACAAAGCGATTCAAACACATCTATCTATCTATCTATCTATCTATCTATCTATCTATCTATCTATCTATCTATCTATCTATCTATCTATCTATCTATCTATCTATCTATCTCAACATGTCAGTTTTAAGCAGCTGCATTTGTTTCAAAGTCAGCTTAATTGGGTTCGAATGACCTGAAACTGAGCCATAAACACGACCACCTATTCAACAGCTTGACGAGCTAACCTAACACACACACTTACACACTCACACACACACACACACACACACACACACACACACACACACACACCTTCAAACCCTCGTCTCTTGCAGTCTCTGAACACCTGCTCAATTTTCCACTCTGATTTCTGAGCTACAGTGATGACAGCTCGTCCTTATCACACTCACACACACACACACACACACACACACACTGGCTAAATCCTCGTATCACTGGCACACACACACACACAAACACACACACACACACACACTCTTAATCCTGCGACTCTAACAAGTCTATCTGACTCGTGTGTGCCGGGGACTCTGGGGGGACTGGCTGTGTTCACTGTTTAGAGCTGGGGTCTGTACCTGATGTAGTAAATGAATTCTGTAACACGTCACTTGTGTGCGGCTGTGTCCCAATATAACAGTGTCCTGTAAGCATTGGAGTG
>CM038716.1:9784265-9804265 GCA_021613375.1 Megaleporinus macrocephalus
CAAATACTAAAACCTTCAAACACTAACATCAACAAACACTAACATCAACAAACTAAGACACAACACCTGCAAACACTAACATCAACAAACACTAATAACAACAAACACTGACATCAACAAACTAAGATACACACTAACACCCACAAACACTAACACCAACAAACACTAATAACAACAAACACTGACATCAACAAACTAAGATACAAACACTAACACTAACAAACACTGACATCAACAAACTAAGATACAAACACCTGCAAACACTAACACCAACAAACACTAACACCAACAAACACTAATAACAACAAACATTGACATCAACAAACTAAGATACTAACACCAACAAACACTAATAACAACAAACACTGACATCAACAAACTAAGATACAAACACCTGCAAACACTAACACCAACAAACACTAACACCTGCAAACACTAACACCTGCAAACACTAACACCTGCAAACACTAACACCAACAAACACTAACATCAACAAACACTGACACCTGCAAACACTGACACCAACTCCAGCCAACACCCACACCAAAACACACAGCACTGTGGGTAAGAGGAATGTGTGTCTCTCTCTGATTGTTTGTGTTTTTGTCGTTTGTCTTGTCCAGCTGATGTTCGGCCGGTTCGGGCAGGTGGTGGAGAAAAAAAACCCAATCACCTTGCAGGATGTTAGCCAGGTGGGACACATGCGCATGCACACGCACACACGCACACACACACACACTCACACACACACACACACACATACACACACACACACACACACACACACTCACACACACGTGTTGTGTCCAGCTGCTGTAATAGAGGACAGCATGTGTTTACTCTTCCAGCTGCCTTCACTTTCCTCTCCAACACCAACTAATCATAACTATCACAGCGAGACAGGGGGGAGAGAGGGGAGATAGAAAGAGGGAGGGAGAGAGAGAGAGAGAGAGAGAGAGAGAGAGAGAGAGAGATAGATAGGGAAAGAGATAGATAGAGAGAGGGGGGAGAGAGAGAAGAAGAAGGAGAGAGAGGGAGAGTGAGAGAGAGAGGGACAGGGAGAGAGAGAGTAGATAGAAAAAGGGAGAGAGAGGGAGAGAGAAAGAGGGAGAGGGAGGAGAGGTGCAGAGGGAGAGAGGGAAATAGAGATAGAGAGAGAGATAGAGAAAGAGAGAAAAAGAGGGAGAGAGAGAGAGATAGAGAAAGATAGAGAAAGAGGGAGGCAGAGAGAGATAGAGAGAGAGACAGAGAAAGACAGAGAGAGAGAGAGATAGAAATAGATAGAGAGAGAGAGGGAGATAGAGGGAGATATAGAGTCAGAGAGAGAGAGAGAAAGGAGAGAGAGATAGAAAGAGAAATGAGAGAGAGGGAGAGAGAGAGAAAGTAGAGAGAGAGGGAGACAGATAGAGAGAGAGAGGGAGAGAGAGAGAGAGAGATAGAGAGATGGAGAGAGAGAGAGAGATAGAGAGATGGAGAGAAAGAGAGAAAGATGGAGAGAGAGAGATGGAGAGAGAGGTAGAGAGAGAGAGATAGAGAGAGAGAGATAGAGAGAGAGATAGAGAGATGGAGAGAGAGAGAGGGAGAGAGATAGAGAGATGGAGAGATAGAGAGAGAGATAGAGATAGGGAGAGAGCTAGAGAGAGAGAGAGAGGGGGAGATAGAGGGGGAGAGCAGGCTGTGCAGGGTATTTGTGTTGAATGGACTAAATTGGCTGTAATTGACATTCATTGCCATTTTCCTCCTAAATGAATGGATTTGGCTGAAGGGTCCAGTTCTCCGTCCATCACACTAATGCGTCAGTTCTGGCTCCATTAAATAAAAGCGTTGTGGGTTTTTAAGCACGCTGTTGCTTTTAACCTGTTTTTAAACTCTGTACTCATTCGTTTTGTTTTCTATATCAGTTCTATTTAAATATAATTGCATACCTGTTAATTAAGTGGTTAATTAAATAACAACTGTGTACATTTATACATTTATATTCAATATTTTATGGTCTGCACTACTGACTTAAATCATGTTTGATTTGACGGCAGCACTGTTGCCGTCTCACAAAAACAAACCCCCTCAAAACCAATTTTTAAAATCAAATGTAAGTCCTAATGAAATATCTGGGTTGTAAGCTACAAGGCATGCATCTCTCTTCTTTTGCTCTGTCTGTTAAAGGAGGAGAGAAGGCAGTTGAGCAGTATGTTGGGTTTTGAGGCCAACTCTATGCTGTGCGTTCCTGTGGCCAGCCAAGCCACCAGCCAGGTGGTGGCGCTAGCGTGCGCCTTCAACAAGAAGGGAGGACAGAGGTAAGAGCAGCGGTGGAGTTGGGTCATCTGCAAAGTGGAGAGAATTCTTGGTGGGCCAATAGTTTTGGACTGTTTACTGTGACGGTCAGACAAACCATGAATCTAAATGTGTATCCAACCAAACCAATACTCACCACATCATACCAAATAATTATCAATCCATACCAATAACTACCAAAACCCTATCAGTCCTTACCAAACCATACCAATAATTACCAAAACCCTATCAGTCCTTACCAAACCATACCAATAATTACCACATCATACCAAAACTACCACATCATACCATTAACTACCAAAACATACCAATAACTGTCATATCATACCAAATAATTATCAATCCATACCAATAACTACCAAAACCCTATCAGTCCTTACCAAACCATACCAGTAATATCAGTATATCATACCAAAACTACCACATTATACCATTAACTACCAAAACATACCAATAACTGTCATATCATACCAAATAACTATCAAGCCATACCAATAACTACTAAGCCATACCAATAATTACCACATCATACCAAAACTACCACATCATACCATTAACTACCAAAACATACCAATAACTGTCATATCTACCACATCATACCATTAACTACCAAACCAATAACTACCAAACTAATGTCTACCACATCATACCAATAACTACCAAACTAATATCTACCATCATACCAATTACTACCAAGCCATACCAATATCTACCACGTCATACCAATAACTACCAAACCAATAGCTACCACATCATACTAATAGCTACCACATCATAACAATAACTACCAAACTAATATCTACCATCATACCAATAACTACCAAACCAACATCTACCACATCATACTAATAACTACCACATAATACCAATAACTACCAAACTAATATCTATCACATCATACCAATATCTACCAAACTAATATCTACCATCATACCAGTTACTACCAAACCATACCAATATCTCCCACATCATACCAATAACTACCAAACCAATAACTACTAAACTAATATCTACCATCATACCAATAACTACCAAACTAATATCTACCATCATACCAATAATTACCAAACCAATAGCTACCACATCATACTAATAACTACCACATCATACCAATATCTACCAAACTAATATCTACCATCATACCAATTACTACCAAACCATACCAATATCTCCCACATCATACCAATAACTACCAAACCAATAACTACTAAACTAATATCTACCATCATACCAATAACTACCAAACTAATATCTACCATCATACCAATAACTATCAAACCAATAGCTACCACATCATACCAGTAACTACAAAACCAACATCTACCACATCATACCAATAACTACCAAACTAATATCTACCAGCATACCAATTACTACCAAGCCATACCAATATCTACCACGTCATACCAATAACTACCAAAGCAATAGCTACCACATCATACTAATAGCTACCACATCATAACAATAACTACCAAACTAATATCTACCATCATACCAATAACTACCAAACCAACATCTACCACATCATACTAATAACTACCACATAATACCAATAACTACCAAACTAATATCTACCACATCATACCAATATCTACCAAACTAATATCTAGCATCATACCAATTACTACCAAACCATACCAATAGCTCCCACATCATACCAATAACTACCAAACCAATAACTACTAAACTAATATCTACCATCATACCAATAACTACCAAACTAATATCTACCATCATACCAATAACTACCAAACCAATAGCTACCACATCATACCAATAACTACCACATAATACCAATAACTACCAATCTAATATCTACCACATCATACCAATATCTACCAAACTAATATCTAGCATCATACCAATTACTACCAAACCATACCAATATCTCCCACATCATACCAATAACTACCAAACCAATAACTACTAAACTAATATCTACCATCATACCAGTAACAACCAAACTAATATCTACCACCATACCAATAACTACCAAACCAATAGCTACCACATCATACCAATAACTACAAAACCAACATCTACCACATCATACCAATAACTACCAAACTAATATTTACAATCATACCAATTACTACCAAGCCATACCAATATCTACCACGTCATACCAATAACTACCAAACCAATAGCTACCACATCCTAACAATAACTACCAAACTAATATCTACCATCATACCAATAACTACCAAACCAACATCTACCACATCATACCAATAACTACCAAACTAATATCTACCACATCATACCAATATCTACCAAACTAATATCTACCACATCATACCAATATCTACCAAACTAATATCTACCACATCATACCAATATCTACCAATCTAATATCTACCACATTATACCAATAACTACCAAACCAACATCTACCACATCATACCAATAACTACCAAACCAACATCTAACACATCATACCAATAACTACCAAACTAACATCTACCACATCATACCAATAACTACCAAACTAATATCTACCACATCATACCAATATCTACCAATCTAATATCTACCACATCATACCAATAACTACCAAACCAACATCTAACACATCATACCAATAACTACCAAACCAACATCTAACACATCATACCAATAACTACCAAACCAACATCTACCACATCATACCAATAACTACCAAACTAATATTTACCACATCATACCAATATCTACCAAACCAACATCTACCACATCATACCAATAACTACCAAACTAATATCTACCACATCATACCAATAACTACCAAACCAACATCTACCACATCATACCAATAACTACCAAACTAATATCTACCACATCATACCAATATCTACCAAACCAACATCTACCACATCATACCAATAACTACCAAACTAATATCTACCACATCATACCAATAACTACCAAACTAATATCTACCACATCATACCAATAACTACCAAACCAACATCTACCACATCATACCAATAACTACCTAACTAATATCTACCACATCATACCAATATCTACCAAACCAACATCTACCACATCATACCAATAACTACCAAACTAATATCTACCACATCATACCAATAACTACCAAACTAATATCTACCACATCATACCAATAACTACCAAACTAATATCTACCACATCATACCAATATCTACCAAACCAACATCTACCACATCATACCAATAACTACCAAACTAATATCTACCACATCATACCAATAACTACCAAACTAATATCTACCACATCATACCAATAACTACCAAACCAACATCTACCACACCATACCAATAACTACCAAACCAACATCTACCACATCATACCAATAACTACCAAACTAATATCTACCACATCATACCAATATCTACCAAACCAACATCTACCACATCATACCAATAACTACCAAACTAATATCTACCACATCATACCAATAACTACCAAACCAACATCTACCACATCATACCAATAACTACCAAACCAACATCTACCACATCATACCAATAACTACCTAACTAATATCTACCACATCATACTTTTGTCTACCGTTTTTAGATATTAATTTGTTTCAGTGCCAGAAATGATATACGCCTATTAGAGATTTATTACGTTTATTAGAAATTTATTAGAGTTTTATGCTGTTTGAGGGGTATTGGTAGTCTATAAGCTTGTATTAGCCTCAATGTTACATTAACATTAGCCAGTAATAAACTAAAGACGCCTGACGTTTCTTGCCGGTGTCTGATGTGCGGACGGTAAATGGTGTGGTCTGATTATTAGAACTGTAGCCGTTGGGTCAGGTGTAGCGCTGCAGTGTGTTTCTGTACAGAAGCTCCTGACAGACACTCGTATGTTTGCTTTCAGCTGATTGTTAGAATTTATCACCCAAACTCTTTTAATTAGAAGCGTAACGAGTAAAGCCCTGATATACGGTTGGTGTTTGTTTATAACTCACTGCAGAACGAGAGAGAGAGAGAGAGAGAGAGAGAGAGAGTATGTGTGGAAAGTGTTACACTGAAATCCGCCTCAGCTTAGAGTTTCTGTCGTTTGTCTCATCCCTCCATCTGGTTTACATCTTTTGTTCCCTCAGTGTCTCGTTCTTCTGTCCTTCATATGTGTGTTGGCGCTCTGGGAAGAATTTAAAAAAATTTAATATCAGCCCTGCGCTCTCCGAGAGGAGGCCTGTATCCTTCACTGTCATATCAAACCCCCTTCCAGCTGTTATTAAAGCAATAAGCCACGAGAGGCCGTGTTGTCGGTGACCTCATCCCTGTAACCGCGGCAGAGTCACTGTAACGCACGGCCTCGGGTGGCCAGTCGGTTTTATTAAATGGCAAAAGCAAACAAGTTGGCCTGACGGAGTCATTACTGTGGAATCCCAGTTGGAAACCAAACACTGCTAGGCTGTTGCTGGTATCCCGGGTGGTTGCTAGAGTTTTGCCAACATTCTGTTGTTTATTTCCTTTTTTGAGTGGAGATTGTACGAAAACTGTACATGCAGTCAGTCAGAAAAGCTTAAGCTCACTATTGTTCTGCTAAGTTTGGTGGTTCTACCAAGTCTGAATGAAACAGAACCTCCTGAAATGTGGTGTCTGGAATATAGTCTCCCTGTAAAACCTGAACTAGTCATTCAAACTCAGAACATTAAGTGGTGTATCGTTTTAATAAGTGGTAACAGCATAAACACGAAGGAGAAATGAACCTCAAGTTGGCTTGACGGAGTCATTACTGTAGAATCCCAGTTGGCAACCAAACACTACTGTTGTCCCGGGTGGTTGCTAGAATTTTGTTGTTTAATTCTTCTTTAAGTGGAGATTGTACGAAAACAGTACATACAGTCGGTCACAAGCTTAAGCCCAATATTCTTTTGGTGATTTTTGTGGTTCTACCAAGTCTGGAGGGAACATAACCTCCTAAAATTTGGTGACTGGAATATAGTCTCCCTGTAAAACTTGAAATGTTAATTTAAACTCAGAGCTTCAGGTGGTGCATTGTATTTTTTAAGTGGTAACAGCATAAACAAGAAAGAGAACTGAATCTCAAGTTGGTCTAATGGAGGCATCACTGTAGAATCTCAGATGGCAACCAAACACTACTAGGCCGGTGCTGGTATCCCGGGTGGTTGCTAGAATTTTGCCTTAATATTCTGCTGTTTATTTCCTCTTTAAGTGGAGATTGTACGAAAACTGTACATGCAGTGAGTCACAATAGCTTAAGCTTATCGTTCTTTCACTAAGTTTGGTGGTTCTACCAAGTCTGGAGGGAACAGAACCACCGGAAATTTGGTGACTGGAATATAGTTTCCCTGTATAACCTAAAATGTTAATTCAAACTCAGAGCCTTAAGTGACGTATCGTTTTATTAAGTGGTGAACCTTTTATTAAGAAATGAACCTTACGTTGGCCCAACTGAGTCATTACTGTAGAATCCCAGTTGGCCACCAAACACTGCTAGGCCGTTTCTATTGTCCCGGGTGGTTGCTAGAGTTTTCAGGTTACATGCAGTATACTAAAAGTTTTATGTGGTTTGTGTTTGTAAAGGCAAAAAACAAATGAAACAGTTTTAAAATCGCTGCTGTTGGAACGAAAGAACCTCGTTTTGCAGTTGTGGACATAAATTGCAAATGCATGTTGTTATTTACAAGGTGTGTAAATTTCATACACACTTCATACACAATGACTCTGGTTTTGCTGACCTACTTTAATAATGAAATATGTTTTTCCGCAGCGATATGTGTGTGTATATCATTTGTACACATAATAGATGTTTGAACGTTAAAACAAATACAATAAAGGAAAGAAATCAGTAAAAGGAGCTTAAAAACAAAAATATGCAGATGAGATTGATAACAGAAAAACAAAACAACACACACATACACATGCAAACACAAGTTTGTGAAAGTGAGTATTTAGGCCTGGTTTAAACACAGAGATAGACATGGCTTGGCGAACATTGGAGCATAAACCACGAACACACAGACACCTTTAAGCCTCAGCCGAGCCCTGGGTGAGAACAGTCAGAGAGTTCTGTGTAGATTTTCACCCCAAACTAAACTCCTTTTGGACTCATATTGGATTATCTATCTAAGAGCTTGAATAAAATGTTAGTACCAGATCCACTATCGGCCATGTTTGAAATACGGCCAGCTAATTCCCCCATAAATAAATATGAACACCACGCCGTTTCCCTCTGTACACGACTAACCATGCGTCTCACTCTGCAGCCGTGGAAGTCAGAAGCCAGCCCACTATTCCATCAGGGGCAATATATCTGCATAAGGAGAGAGTTCGTTATAATCTCACAAACAGAGATAATGTTTTCCTGACAACATGGCAACCCCTGTTCAATAACAGTATTCAATAACAGTTCAATAACAGTATTCAATAACAGTTCAATAACAGTATTCAATAACAGTTCAATAACAGTATTCAATATCAATTGTATACTGTATACTGTATACAGTATATCTGTACTTATTACTATAGCCACAGTCACTTTACATTTTATTATTCTATTGTATTAAAAGACTTATATATGTGTACATATGACAAATTTATTTTTGTTGTAAATTATTATTAGAGTGTTTATTCTTATACACAACCGGCTGCTACTGCAATAACTGCAATTTCCCCCTGGGATCAATAAAGTATTTCTGAGTCTGATTCTGAATAAATGGATCATCACTAGAGAAAGTGTAGACGTACATTGATACCCCCCGCACTTGAATATTGAAATACAAAACTTTAAATCTACTTTAAATCCTGTTAAATCTTTATTGGAGCACAAGTCTGTCAAGATTTCCCCTTTTTAATTATTTATTTATTTATTTATTTTAATCTGTTCCTTTTAATTTATTCATTTTGCTATTTTTGTTCATTTATTCATTTTATGTGTTCCATTTTATTTATTTATTTGTGTATTTATTTTAATCTGTTCCTTTTTTATTTATTCATTTGGCTATTTTTATTTATTTATTTATTTATTTATTTTGTCTGTTCTGTAAATATTTTTTTAAAACTATTTTTAATTGATTTATTTATGTTTTATTTTTTTCCCTCCTTTTCCTTGGATTCCTGCTGGGGGTGGGTGCTACATGGGATGGTTGATGGCTGTTACTTGTTCTTCACAATAAAAAAAATATATGTGAAGAAAAAAAAACGTAAATATGATCTAAGAGAACTTTGAGAGCTGATAGCTGATGTGGTCTGTTTTCTTAGTGCTGGTCAGTAACTGGGCAGCAGAGTTCTGGACTAGTTGCAGACGTCGCTGTAGAGGCTGATTAAAGCCTGTACATAACCAATTAATCTATAACTCTGTAATGACTGAATGACTTAACATGTGTGAATGTGTCTTGGCAAGTGTGTGTGCATGTGTGTGTGTGTGCGTATGTGTGCACTGGCTTGAATATGTACACTGGCGTGTGTGTGTGTGTGGGATTATTGGCTGTTTTTCTCTCTGTTGGCCGTCATCCTGACAGCTCTCTATTAAACACACACACACACACTCACACACACACACACACACACACACACACACGTGGCATTTTGATAAGGACTGTGTTTCGTGTGTGTATGCACTATTCTCTTGTAGTCTTTCATTAATGTGTGTGTGTGTGTGTGTGTGTGTGTGTGTGTGTGTATGTTTTGTGTGTTTAATCGTGTAACTATTTCCTCTTTGGTTACTGAACTGAGCCAGTAAGTAAATGTTAGTACTTCTAAACCCTGAACCACTAGAAGCTCCGCGACTAAATATATCAGATGTCCATTTTATCAGATCCACTGACCATATAGGAGCAGCTGATCCAGCTGTGTCTGATTCACTCACACCAGCACAACACACACTAACACACCACCACCACCATGTCAGTGTCACCACAGTGCTGAAAATGATCCACCTCCCTAATAGTAGCTGCTCTGTGGTGGTCCTGTGGGGGTCCTGATGAGTAATAAAGTGTACAGAGAATCAGATGAACTACAGTCTGTAAGTGTAGCTCCTGTATATATTGGTGTGTATTTAAATATATAGATTTTTTATAAGGCTGACCACATACCCTGAGTAACAAAACAAGTGTGTGTGATGATATATGATCACTATGGTAACATGATTTGTGTGTGTGTGTGTGTGTGTGTGTGTGTGTGTGTGTGTGTCTTAGACGCTGGATATGTATTTAGCATCTTGTGAAAACAAGAGAAGATCTCTAGAGAATCACACACCTATGTACCCCCCTAAACATAAACACACACACACACACACACACATACAAGCACACACACACACACACACACACACACACATATACAAGCACACACACACACACACACACACATACACACACACACACACATATATAAAAGCACACATACACACAAACACACACATATTCAAGCACACACTCACACATACAGACACACACATACAAGCACACACATACATATACAAGCACACACACACACATATACAAGCACACACACATACATATACAAGCACACACACATACATATACAAGCACACACACACATACATATACAAGCACACACACATACACAAACACACACACATACAAGCACACACATACATATACAAGCACACACACACACACACATATACAATCACACACACATACATATACAAGAACACACACATACATATACAAGCACACACACACATATACAAACACACACACATACATATACAAACACAGGTTACATTACAGGAAAATTTATTGCTATCATTTTTGTTGGTAATTTATTAACTTTAACAGGTAAAAGAGTTCAGAGGTCCACACACGCACACACACACACATATATACAAACACACACAAACACACACACACATATACAAGCACACACTCACACATACAGACACACACATATACAAGCACACACTTACATATACGAGCACACACACACAAACACACATATACAAGCACACACACATACATATACAAGCACACACACACACACACACACAAACATACATATACAATCACACATAAATATATAAGCACAAAACAGGAAAATTTATTACTAGCATTTTTGTTGGTAATTTATTAACTTTAACTGTTAAAAGAGTTCAGAGGTCCACACACGCACACACACAGACACACATATAGAAGCACATACACACACACACACACATATAGAAGCACATACACACACACATATACAAGCACACACACACACATGTACAAGCACACACACACACATATGTACAAGCACACACACACATATACAAACACACACACACATGTACAAGCACACACACATACAAGCACACACACATATACAAGCGAAGACACACACATATACAAACACACACATATACAAGCACATACACACACAAAACAGGTCACATTACAGGACAATTTATTTGTTTTTTGTTGGTAATTTATTAACTTTAACAATCAGAAGAGTTCAGAGGTCCTTCTACACAATAAATACACAACTAATGTGGCCTGTTTGTCTAATGGGTTAAACTAATATGCTTAATTGTGTTCTCTGTAGTTCTCTGTAGATTTCAACTTTTTCACTTAGAAAATCAACAAAATGTAGAATTTTACCTGAGAAGCCAAAACTTGTGCAAAGAACCCAATCTTTTTAATTATTAGTCCAAATGAATTATAAATTAGTTAATATCCAGAATGAATTTTTAATAAAATTAATATCCAGAATGAAGTTTTAACAAATTAATACCCAGAATAAAGTTCTAATACAATGTATGTCCAGAATAAAGTTCTAATAAATTAATATCCAGAATAACGTTTTAATAAAATGAATATCTAGAATAAAGTTACAATGATATTAACATTCAGAATGAAGTTCTAATAAAATGTATATCCTGAATGAAGTTTTAATAAAATTAATATCCAGAATAAAGTTTTAATAACATTAATGTCCAGAAAAAAGTTTTAATAACATTAATGTCCAGAATAAAGTTTTAATACAATTAGTATCCAGAATAAAGTTCTAAAGAAAATTAATATCAAGAATAAAGTTCTAAAGAAAATGAATATCCAGAAAGCTGTTTTAATAAAATGTATATTCAGAATGAAGCTCTAACAAATAAATACCCATAATAAAGTTTTAATATAATGTTTATCCATAATAAAATTAATATTCAGAATAAAGTGTTAATAATTTTAATATCCAGAATAAAGATTTCATAAAATGAATATCCATAATTAATTTTGAATAATATTATATCCAGAATTAAGTTTTAATGATATTATCATCCAGAATTAAGTTTTAACCAATTTATATTCCGAACAAATTTGTTATCTAAGATTAATATCCAGAATAAAGTTCTAATGATATTAAAATCCAGAATAAAGTTCTAATGATATTGATAGCCAGAATGAAGTTCTAATAATATTAATATCCAGAATAAAGTTCTAATGATATTAATAGCCAGAATGAAGTTCTAATAATATTAATATCCAGAATAAAGTTCTAATGATATTAATAGCCAGAATGAAGTTTTAATAATATTAATATCCAGAATAAAGTTCTAATGATATTAATAGCTAGAATGAAGTTCTAATATTATTAATATCCAGAATAAAGTTCTAATGATATTAATATCCAGAATAAAGTTCTAATAATATTAATATCCAGAATAAAGTTCTAATGATATTAATATCCAGAATAAAGTTCTAATGATATTAATAGCTAGAATGAAGTTCTAATAATATTAATATCCAGAATAAAGTTCTAATGATATTAATATCCAGAAAAAAGTTCTAATAATATTAATATCCAGAATAAAGTTCTAATTATATTAATATCCAGAAAAAAGTTCTAATGATATTAATATCCAGAATAAAGTTCTAATAATATTAATATCCAGAATAAAGTTCTAATGATATTAATATCCAGAATAAAGTTCTAATGATATTAATAGCTAGTATGAAGTTCTAATAATATTAATATCCAGAATAAAGTTCTAATGATATTAATATCCAGAAAAAAGTTCTAATAATATTAATATCCAGAATAAAGTTCTAATGATATTAATAGCCATAATGAAGTTCTAATAAACTGAGAAAGGTCAGCTGAGATATTAGATTTAAATGGCTCCAGTTAGCCAAACGTCCATCTCTCTCTCTCTCTCTCTCTCTCTCTCTCTCTCTCTCTTTCTCTCTCTCTCTCTCTCTAGTTGAGATGCATGAGATGCTGTGATGTAGGCTTTGTGTGTGGGCAGCTGAGGAAAGTGGAATATCGCAGTCCAGCCCGCTAATCCAACAGACGGGCCTTTATTGCAGAAGGAATTGACCTACACATGCTCCACCCACATATGCATTCCTCTGTAATTACTGCTGCGGGGGTGCAGGACAAGCTTTACTGAGCGTTAGTAAAAATATGATTAACCCAGTGAGAGCTACGCTGTGTACCTACACCGGGATGTACGTCTACACCGGAAACACTGCAGTCCAGGACTGAAGCAGATGGTCAGTTCTGGGGCTTCTTGTCCACAAAGTTGTTAAAATGTAATTAGCTGTTATTCGCAAAGCATATTGGGAAAGTGGCTGATAGGCTGTGCAGTCCAGAGCAGCTTGTTGTCGTGACAGTGGTGGAGCTTCCTGTCCAGAGCTTTAAATAATTGATCTATTGGTCATTCGATGGGGGCTATGTTGCGCTTATAACCTGTTATTGCTCTGATTTGATTGCATTCTGCATTTCTGTCAATTAACTATTTGGATCCAAACCGTTATGGATGTTATGGATGTCAGTTTTTTAAAAACAGAAGGTAAAATGTGAGCAGAAACTGAACCTCAGACACACAAAGACTCACAAAGACTAAAAACAGGGTCACCATATACCAGGGGTCACCAACAGACCTACAGTTTACTGCCCCCTTGTGGCTTCACAGCATATAAAATGATCTTAAGCTGCAATTAAAAATGCTTTAATGATTTTAACGGCTCTGGACTGATCTTGGACTGATGCCAGAATGCCCCTGGACTGATCTCTGACTGATCCCAGACTGAGCTTGGACCATTCCCGGACTGCTCCCAAAATGACCCTGGACTAATCCCAGACTGATCTCTGACTAATTTCCGACCAATCCTGAACTGATCCCGGACTGCTCTCGGACTGATCCTGGACTGATCCAGCACTGATCTCGGACTGATCATGGGCTGATCACAGAATGACCCTGGACTGATCCTGGGCCAATCCTGGACTGAACCCAAAATGACCGTGGACTGATCCCAGACTGATCTCTGATTAATTTCCAACCAAGCTAGGACTGATCTTGGACTGATCTCTGACTAATTTCCGACCAATCCAGGACTGATTTCAGCCTGATCCCAGACTAATCCCAGACTGATCCTGAATTGTTCCAGGACCGCTCTTGGACTGATCCCAGACTGATCATGGACTGATCTCGGACTGATCCCAGACTGATCTCTGACTAATTTCCGACCAATCCTGAACTGATCCCGGACTGACCCTGGACTGATCCTGGACTGATGCAGGACTGATCTCAGACTGATCCCAGACTGATCACGGGCTGATCACAGAATGACCCTGGACTGATCCTGTATCGATCCTGGACTGATCCCAAAATGACCCTGGACTTATCTCGGACTGATCCTAGACTGATCTCTGATTAATTTCCAACCAATCCAGCGCTGATCTCGACCTGATCCCGGACCGATCCAGGACTGATCCTGGACCACTCTCGGACTGATCCCAGACTGATCACGGGCTGAATGACCCTGGACCCTGATCTCAGACTGATCCCGGACAGAGCCTGGACTGATCCTGGACCGCTCCCTCGCTGATTCTGAACCAATGAGGAGCTGAACTGTAAACCAACCAATAATGGGGAAGAAAAATCCACTTTCACAACTACAGCAACAACCGGGTCCCTGCTGGAGTCCTTGGAGTTGTTATTTAGCATGCCCAGCTGAATACTGGTCAGCTCAAGGACAGATGATTCATGAAGATTTATAGCCTTATGTTCCGCGAGTTCACTGTAAGAGCTAGTACGTGCAGTGAAGAGGATATTTTGTAAAAAGCATGTTTCAGGTTTCTGTGCTTTATTATTTGCTATTGCTCTGATATATCTCTCTTATAGTGTTCACCGCAATGCATGATTTTATGAAAAGTAGTAGTAATAATAATAATAATAATAATAACTAACATCTGTTGGCCAAAGCATTTTCCATGCACTGAAATAAGCCCAACAGTGCAAAGATATTCTGTCTGAAACGCTAAATTATATTAAATTAATTCAATTAGATTTGCTCTTGACATTGGTTGGGTACCCACTGCCCCCCAACCCCTTTTGCTTTGTGATAAAACGATAAAGGACAGATATATTACATATGCTATTCTACGTGTTTTAAACTATTCCAGGATAACACTTCATAAGTTAATTCATAAATAATATAATGTTAAATAATTGTTAAACTAAAGACTGACAGACTAAAGAAGTAGTTTAGACTTCAGTGCAAATGAAACAGGTCTCATACATCAGCATTAATAAAAGTAGATGTAGCTGCATCATCTCCACAAACCCAACAACGTAACCATCACAGAACAACAATCTCTCTCAACCTGTCAATCAAGGCACAAGACATATCTACGTCCAGAGAGTGTCGCCACTTTCAAACCAATCAGCAGTGAGTTTACATCTAAACACTCACTAACGGCACAACCTGGTGCTGTTGTCCACAAAACAACTCGTGTCATGGTAACAATCCCAGAAAACAATTCAATCTTTCTTAATGTCTTCATTAAACTACAAGACATAGACATACACTACCGCTCAAAAGTTTGGGATCACAGTGAAATGTTCTTGTTTTAAAGGAGTATCTTCTTCCTTAACACAACAATGGACTGACGGGTCTCTAAAGAAAGTTGTTTCTTTCTGGTCATTTTGAGCCGGTCAGCAAGCCATCAACTGCTGATCTTCAGATACTAAACTAACCTAGAATGTTGTTCCCTTTTATACTCACTTATTAGTAGAATGTTTTTCAGCTGTGCATCACAATTGAGCAAGAGTCCTAACAACCAATTAGTCCAATAACATCCTTAACTTGGATTGGTGGTCGTACCAGGAGATTTAGACAGAGGACTGAGAATTGCTGATAATAGGACTATATGTAAAATAAGCCTCTATACAAAAATAGACTTTAATACAAACATTTTTATTCTTTAAAAATCATCTGATACACTTACATTCATTGTGAAATGGACAATATTGTTTGTGAATGAAGTACTGAGCAGTCAAAGCAGGTATTAGATGAGAACTGTAAATAATACTGGGTTGTTTCCACAAGGAGAAGCTCTACTTACTCTAATAATACTGTTTAATATTTAAATAATGAAGTGTTTTTAAATCTAATCAATTCTTATAATAATATACAGATATTTAGAAAATCTGTAAACCAGACATATGCAGCCTTTTTGAACTCGTGGTCAACAGAAGCTTCTAGATTTTACCGACCAGTTAATTTACAATGCAAACAAATATAAATCGCTAACGAATGCAGCCTGTAAGTCTAGCCTGGTTCTGTAACGCAACACAACAAACACCAGAAAGTGAAAGGAAATGAAAGGAGGTCTGTCTGAGTTCAGTAGGTTTAGACGGCGTCATTTGTTTGGCTTCGAGGCTTCATTTGCCGAGACCTCAGCGCCGAACGACAGTCACTCGTTTTCTGACGCCCAGATGTGATTTATTCGTCTAATGTTCCCAAATGACAGTAAATTAGTTCCAGCACATCTCGCACGCCAAACGCGGCTCCAACAGCCAACCCTGTAATATATTTTCCCAACAACTTACTGGCGAAAATAACTTACTGACCAGCGATGGTGTTGGCATGGTGACAACCAAGCTGACGGTGCACCTGTGTCCCAGCATCTGGACCCTTTCGACAGACGTTGGACTTATTAGTCCTATTAGCCGGAGCTCAACCTGAATTACAGTCTGGAGCTGTAGCCCAGACTCCTGAATGAGGTGCTGAATGTACCTGAGCTGCTTTTACTGGCTCAGAACGGGAGGAAGACCACTCGGGGTTGGGTTGCCTGCTATGTATGGAGTACAGAAGATCTCTGTATACTTGGTCGCTGATTCACCTGTTGGTGGTCCAGCTTTGGGGTTATGTTTGTTACCGTTTATCCATGATGGATGAGTGTCATTCACCATCTGAACGGCTTCTCCTCTTGGGTTGCAGCTGGGGGGCTAACTGGGCAGGGAAAACACTGGGCCAGTGGCTACAGACATACACATTCACACACACTCTCATGACTGGGGGGCAGGCCATCAGACCCTAACAACTGATCCAGAATGCAGCAGCCTGGCTCGTCTTCAATCTTACCAAGTTTACTCATGTCACTCCACTGCTGCACTCCCTTCACTGGCTTCCTGTAGCTGCTCGCGTTCAGTTGAAAGTTCTGATGCCTACAAAGCCGAGAATGGAGCAGCTCCTCCTGACCTTATGGCGATGGTCAAAAGTCGATCCACACCTCGAGACCTTTAAGCTTCAAGTACGGCTGGCTTGACCTGCCATCCCTCAAGATTCATAGAAGACATACGACAAGACGCTTTTTTGTCCTGGAGCCCAGATGGTGGAACGAACTTCCACTGGCTGTCCGAACAGCGAACTCTGTCACGGTCTTCAAACACAGACTGTAGACCACCGTCTCTTTGTGAAGCACCTATAAGCACTGATCTACTGAAGCATTGGTAGAAACCATAAATACACTTGATCTTCTAGCAACACTGGATAAGTACTGCACTGATACTGTATGTAGTCTTGTATTATTCTCTTTACTTATGTAAGTCGCTCTGGATAAGTAATGTCATACCTCCTACTGACTGGAGGTCTTAGACTGTGAGATCAGAGCCACACTAGGGAATCGAACCTAGAACCCTCTTGCTATAAGGTTAAGATTTGAAATGTATTAGTATTTAGTATGTTGCAGCTCCATCACCTCCTATACTGGGCAAACGATTAGTTAAACAACTTGTTGTATTCACCGTAATTGGCCACACCCACTTTCAAGCGTGTGTTTGTTTCGGCTTTGTGTTAGAACTTCCGCTCAGCTAACCAAAATGAATATAGTTACATGGGAGGAGACCAGAGAGACAGTAAGAAGTTAAAATAGGAGAACAATGTCTCATTCTAGGTTAATAACACAGTGGGTGGATGATATGAGAAGGTGGTCTGAGGTTAGTAACACAGTGGGTGGGTGATATGAGAAGGTGGTCTGAGGTTAATAACACAGTGGGTGGGTGATATGAGAAGGTGCTCTGAGGTTAATAACAGAGTGGGTGGTTGATATGAGAAGGTGGTCTGAGGTTAATAACACAGTGGGTGGGTGATATGAGAAGGTGGTCTGAGGTTAATAACACAGTGGGTGGGTGATATGAGAAGGTGCTCTGAGGATAATAACACAGTGGGTGGATGATATGAGAAGGTGGTCTGAGGTTAATAACACAGTGGGTGGGTGATATGAGAAGGTGGTCTGAGGTTAATAACACAGTGGGTGGATGATATGAGAAGGTGGTCTGAGGTTAATAACACAGTGGGTGGGTGATATGAGAAGGTGGTCTGAGGTTAATAACAGAGTGGGTGGTTGATATGAGAAGGTGGTCTGAGGTTAATAACACAGTGGGTGGGTGATATGAGAAGGTGGTCTGAGGTTAATAACACAGTGGGTGGGTGATATGAGAAGGTGGTCTGAGGTTAATAACACAGTGAGTGGGTGATATGAGAAGGTGGTCTGAGGTTAATATCACAATGGGTGGATGATATGAGAAGGTGGTCTGAGGTTAATAACACAGTGGGTGGGTGATTTGAGAAGGTGGTCTGAGGTTACTTATGGAGACATGTTTAATTACTCTGTACTCTCGGAAGGTGTAGACGGTTCAGTAATGAAAAACTATAAAAGTACTGAAGTGTATCAGTACCTGCACAGTGGGAAGGTGGGCGTGTCCTCCTACACACAGACGGTGAGTTTATATTTCTGAAAGCCGGTTAAACCCAAGTCCAGCCAGCTGCCCGAGCCGCTCTGCGTGGGTGTTAGTTACAGTCCAGATAGCCTAGCGCGGTGGACACTGATCAGAAAACAGTTACTGAACTGATAGACTCACCAGCACCGACACGTCTGCTTCCTCGGAGCTTCATAAGCGAGACATTTCTCTGAATAAGGAAGCTCTGGTGCTGGTTCTCCTCCACAGAATGGTAAGAGCAGACATACGGAGGTTTGGGTGGAGGTTTTAAATTTAGAGCTTCAGTCATAGATGCAGGTGGTCTTCTTTGGAAGGCGGCCCCCCAACACTCTGATCTTTATGTGCTGTGTTTGTAACTCTGTAGTTCAAGCCAAGTTTTCATCTTCTTCCAATTACTGACTCCCTCTAACTGAACATGTTATTCTAGTGTTTTATATGTTTGTTGTTGTTTTGCTTGTAATTAGTATCAACGTATCCACGCTCGCACCGGAAGTTCTAACGCAAAGTAAACAAAGGTCGCCCCCCAGTGTTGTCATGGAAAATAGCATGAGTAGTCATTTTGTAAACACATGTTGTGTTTTTAGTGTATTTCACACTAGCACTGTCAACACCCAAACTTTTGCACACATTTCACTGACACTGATTCCGTGTGCTGGTGTTTGTCCCTGTCCTCGGTTGTGTTAGTTCTGTGTTGTGTTGATTCTGATGATTACCTATATAAAAAAAAAAAAAAAAAGAAGTGGGCGGGGCCTCTTGGA
>CM038716.1:9809265-9859265 GCA_021613375.1 Megaleporinus macrocephalus
CACTGAAAGTATACACACTGAAAGTATACACACTGAAAGTATACACACTGTTAGAGTACACACACTGTTAGAGTACACACACTGAAAGTATACACACTGTTAGAGTACACACACTGTTAGAGTATACACACTGTTAGAGTACACACACTGTTAGAGTATACACACTCTTAGAGTACACACACTGTTAGAGTATACACACTGTTAGAGTACACACACTGTTAGAGTATACACACTGTTAGAGTACACACACTGTTAGAGTACACACACTGAAAGTATACACACTGTTAGAGTACACACACTGTTAGAGTATACACACTGAAAGTATACACACTGTTAGAGTATACACACTGAAAGTATACACACTGTTAGAGTATACACACTGTTAGAGTACACACACTGTTAGAGTACACACACTGAAAGTATACACACTGTTAGAGTACACACACTGTTAGAGTATACACACTGAAAGTATACACACTGTTAGAGTATACACACTGAAAGTATACACACTGTTAGAGTATACACACTGTTAGAGTATACACACTGAAAGTATACACACTGTTAGAGTATACACACTGAAAGTATACACACTGTTAGAGTATACACACTGAAAGTATACACACTGTTAGAGTATACACACTGTTAGAGTACACACACTGTTAGAGTACACACACTGAAAGTATACACACTGTTAGAGTACACACACTGTTAGAGTATACACACTGAAAGTATACACACTGTTAGAGTACACACACTGAAAGTATACACACTGAAAGTATACACACTGTTAGAGTACACACACTGAAAGTATACACACTGAAAGTATACACACTGTTAGAGTACACACACTGTTAGAGTACACACACTGTTAGAGTACACACACTGTTAGAGTATACACACTGAAAGTATACACACTGAAAGTATACACACTCTTAGAGTATACACACTGAAAGTATACACACTGAAAGTATACACACTGTTAGAGTATACACACTGAAAGTATACACACTGTTAGAGTATACACACTGAAAGTATACACACTGTTAGAGTACACACACTGTTAGAGTACACACACTGAAAGTATACACACTGTTAGAGTATACACACTGTTAGAGTATACACACTGAAAGTATACACACTGTTAGAGTATACACACTGAAAGTATACACACTGAAAGTATACACACTGAAAGTATACACACTGTTAGAGTATACACACTGAAAGTATACACACTGTTAGAGTACACACACTGTTAGAGTACACACACTGAAAGTATACACACTGTTAGAGTACACACACTGTTAGAGTATACACACTGAAAGTATACACACTGTTAGAGTATACACACTGAAAGTATACACACTGAAAGTATACACACTGTTAGAGTATACACACTGAAAGTATACACACTGAAAGTATACACACTGAAAGTATACACACTGTTAGAGTATACACACTGTTAGAGTACACACACTGTTAGAGTACACACACTGAAAGTATACACACTGTTAGAGTACACACACTGTTAGAGTATACACACTGAAAGTATACACACTGTTAGAGTATACACACTGAAAGTATACACACTGTTAGAGTATACACACTGAAAGTATACACACTGTTAGAGTATACACACTGAAAGTATACACACTGTTAGAGTATACACACTGTTAGAGTATACACACTGTTCGAGTATACATAAATTTCTGACCTCACCAATGGTCTTCTGGAAGAACGGTCAGAGCCTTCCTAGAAGAGCTGAAGCTGTTGTAGCTGCAAAGGTTGGGCCGACATCATATTAAACCCTATGGATTAAGAATGAGTTGCACTCAGTTTATATGTGTGTGAATATAGTGTACATGGTTTTCTCTAGACAGCGTCGATATATACTACACTGCCATCTAGTGTGTATGGGTTGAAGTGCAGTAACAACATACTTAGTTGGCTAGTTATGAATTGTATGAAATGGTTTTAGGAACAAATATTTGGGTAGTAGATTTACTCCTAGTCTTTATGGCCTGTTGGACACTCTTCAGGCTAGACCTAGTATAGTGGCTGGGTGGCAATCATGGGCGATAAACAATTCCAGCATCATGAACATCCAGGAGAACATCCACAAAACAGCTAAAGACGAGATGAAGTGAAGAATGAAGGGAAGACTGAATTCTAGCTAACTAGAACGAATGATGAGGGCGAGGTCATTTCTGTCCAGTGAGGAAATACTTGACGTCAGCTCTTTCCAACACTTTAGCGGAAGCACACGGGGCCTTCAGATTAAAAACGATCGCCATCATTCTTCTAATAGAAATAAGCTGGAAACCACTAAACCTACATTCTTTATATTTAATATATCTTTTTCTGGCTGACCGTACGCCTGGAAAGGAAATAAAAGTGCAAAGAACTTGTGAATAATTGTGCTGGGGTTACATCTCGAGCCGCTCCGCACGGAGCCCAGCGCTGAGCCGAGTCGGAGCCATGAGAGAGCGTTTAAGAGGCGATTTAAGTAATTCCTCATAATGATTACGATCCCATAGCCTCATTACTCTTGGATTTGAAGAACATGCTCTCGCCCAGAACTTTGACTGTGTAGTGGTTCTTAAGGTGGGAGCTGATGGGGTGCACGTGTCTGAGGGGGTTTCTGTGCACGGCGGGCAGTTAATGGGGTAATTAGTCTTATTAAGCTTGCTCTCTCTCTCTCTCTCTCTCTCTCTCTATCTCAGTTGTTCAGTGTTTCTGCTCGATCGCGTCAGTCATGAACTCGTGGCCAAAGTCTTCGATGGTGGGGTCGTCAATGAAGACGAGGTTAGTATGTGTGTGTGCATGTGTGTTCCTCAAATAAATAAAAGCCTTAATATGGTGTAATGACTCTAAATTATTAATACATGTTGTTAAAAATCACATAAGTATCAGATTTATTAATAATTAAACTCTTTTATTCTAAATATTTTAAATATGGTTGCAGCCATTATTTCTGACGTGCAATGCCTGCTGGGTAGATGAGGTCAGATGGTTTCAGGTCTGAACTGGACTGTGGTGTGAAGGAGTGAGTGTTAGTTACTAATCTAGCTTAAAGAAAACCACGTACATTGTGTTGTTGATGTTGTTTCAGTGAAAGGCAGTGTGAAGACTGATATTAGTCTAAACAGCTTCACAAACATAAACAAGGAGAATAGTTAGTGAAGCAGCGTGTGGACCAACACAGCTACCCAAAGACCCCCGCTCTGCTCTCCTCACTTCAGTCTGGATGAGTTGGAGTGGTTCAGTAGACCACCACTGGTGAGAGACTTGACGGAGGCTGTTGGTTTTAAGTCTGAGTCAAGTCAGAAGACTCTTGAGATGCAAGTCCAAGTCAAGTTACAAGACTCTGAGATTTGAACTCGTGCCTCGGACTTGCATCTCAGAGTATAGACTTGACTCAAACTTGCACTCTTGAGACCCCCGGACTTGTACCTCAAGGACATCTCAGAGTCTTGAGACTGGCCTCAGACTTGCATCTCAGACTCTTAAGACCTGACCTGGATTTGCACCTAAGACTTTTGAGCCCTAACCTGAATTTGTACCTCAGACTCTGGAGAACTGACCTGGACTTGCATCTCAGCCGACTCTTGAGACTTCTCTTAGACTTACCCGGACTGGCATCTCGGAATTTTGTGACTTAACATAGTCTTGCATCTCAAGGTGCTGAGACTTGATCCTGACTAGGTTGTTCTGGCTGCAAGTGACCATGTTTATTTCTCCTCGACTCTGCAGAAGGAGTTCCGTATTCCTGCTGATCAGGGCATCGCAGGGCACGTGGCCACTACCGGCAAAATCCTCAATATCAAAGATGCCTACTCCCACCCACTGTTCTACCGGGGAGTGGACGACAGCACCGGCTTCCGAACCCGGAACATTCTTTGTTTCCCCATCAAAGATGAGAACGGAGGTACTGCAGACTCTTGACATGGGGGCTGCTTCTAGACAGTTCCATGTCCATGTCCAGTTCCTAAGAGTAAACACAACAACACGTTAGCTGGCTTACCTTTGCTTGTAGTTTGTGAATTGCGGACCACTTAAGGCAGAGCAAGGAAGGGGAACTCGGGAAACTTGGGCTGGAGTTCTGGGTGGCGAATTACATCATGAGATGGTGAGGGCATAGGAGGGGTTTATATGAGGCATGTAATGAGTGTGAGGAGGAGTTTGGGCGTGGTCCTTCTCCCAGTTATTTCATAACTTCATATCTTGTAAACCTCTAGCTACACTGTAAACCCGGATAAGTTGATTGTACTTAAAGAGTTTGAGTGATTGCCTTAAAATATTGAAGTAATGCAAACTAGAGAAAATCAAATAGTTTTAGTAAAATCAACTTAAATACCAAATAGACTGGAATTGATAATTTGAGTTGAATACAATGAAATCTAAATTATTTGTACTTAAAATATTTAGTAAAATCAAAACCTACTGACCATTTAATTCAACTCAACATTGAGTTTTCTGTAATTAAAATTAAGTTGTGAAAAACATAAATTTAGTTTGATTTTAGTTAAAATTACATCACTGGGATCATCTAGCATGATCCTGACTCTTGAAGACTTCAGTAGTGACGATGACTGGTTTTGATTGGTCTAGTTAGAATACTGTTTATCTTACAATAATTCTTAAATACAGTTTACACATTGAAATGATAAAAACACAGTAAATTACATTTTCTAACTTTAGATCAGCATCAACTGCAGAACAACAGCTTTACACCACTTGAACACGGAAAACTACTTACCAAGTTCCAGAATGAGAAAAAGAGAGGGAAGATGGCGGCTTGGTTAATTGTAGTCCTCTGTAGTTCTTCAAGAAAAGAAAACAATGGAGAAAATGTCCACTGTAGAGAAATCCCAGCACTACAGAGTTTCTGTCCGAGGAAAAGAAGTTAAACTCAGAAAACACCAAACCTCACAGTGAAAATAGAAAAAGACTTCAAAACCTTTACAAGCTCCACTAAACAACTCAAACTAGTCTAGATTGAACTGACCAATGAGAATCTGGGAAGGTGCTACAGCTAAAGCTAAAACCTGATGTTTTAAGTTTGTTCAACTTAAAAATATTAGTGTACTCAGTTCTTCTTTCAAAATAGTAGAACATACTAAACATTTTAAGCAATGAAATAAAACTTTAGTTTTTAAGCATCATTACACAAACTCTCTACACACAAAGTAATTACGGGTTAAGAGTCTACATTCCTTTAGGAACGTTGTATTTCTAGGAAACCTTTTAGATTCTTCACAATATTTTATTCACACTGGGTCTATAATCTGTCAGGGTTGACCCAAACACTCAAGTCCACACCAAGGTTGGACGAATGGTGCCCCATTCCATTTATCACATGTTCAGGTTTGTAAAATAATATGTTCATCCGTTCTCCTTGGATACAAACACTCAAGTACCAAAGATTAGTGCTCCACAGCAAGCAAATTAGAAAAGGGTTGTTGCCAAATTAACCAATCACACAATCCCACACGTGAGGCCAAAAGCACATAGCTTCCTCACGCACAGCAGAGTATGCTGGAAGTGAACCCCAGACCAACAGTTTGGAGGACCCGGGAACGTTTCTCTGGACCACTTCTGGGATCCAAGACGGCTATCGCACTTGATCTATTGTAGCAAACTCACAGACCAACTGGTCTTAGTACACTGATAATTCCGGTAGTGCTGTAGGATCTTGGTGGACTAGGTGGTCTAGGCAGAATGTCCTTTTTAGGTGCCTCACAAATGGCCTACCAGACCACCAGGTTAGTCAGACATAAAACTAAAGTGGTCTTAAACTAGTGTCAGAGGGCCGTAAATTTGAGATGACGTGGAATTTAGGTCAGCCTTCGCCACAAACCGAAACCAGAGGAGTGAAATAACCACTGACAATGATTACTGACTCCCTAATTCACTCTCTGAAGCACCTAATTTTAGGTGCTTCCCCTGTGTGTGTGTGTGTGTGTGTGTGTGTGTGTGTGCCTGGACTGAGCATCCAGAGTGGATTTAGATGTTCTGTCTGTCTGTCTGTGTGGGGTTCCTCTAAGTTTGAAGTGTTTTCAGCTGTTTCTGTGTGTGTGTGTGTGTGTGTGTGTGTGTGTGTGTGTGTGTGCTTGTTTTAGTATACTTTCAATACAAACATGCTCTGACCTTGCAGGATAATCAAGGTCAGGACACGTTCAGCAAAATAACAGAACAAATAAAACAATCCAACTAAAAATATACAAATAAAATAAATAAAAAGTTATTTTTCACACAAAGCCCACGTTACAGATTCCTGAGGTTTGGGGTTAATGACACATACTTATACGTATATACACTTAAATATATAATACATATGGGGTGTATTATTACGTATATACACTTAAATATATACTACATATGGGGTGTATTATTACATATATACACTTAAATATATAATACATATGGGGTGTATTATTACGTATATACACTTAAATATATAATACATATGGGGTGTATTATTACGTATGTACACTTAAATATATAATACATATGGGATGTATTATTACGTATATACACTTAAATATATAATACATATGGGGTGTATTATTACGTATATACACTTAAATATATAATACATATGGGGTGTATTATTACGTATATACACTTAAATATATCATACGTATTATTACGTATATACACTTAAATATATAATACATATGGGGTGTATTATTACGTATATACACTTAAATATATAATACATATGGGGTGTATTATTACATATATACACTTAAATATATAATACATATGGGGTGTATTATTACGTATATACACTTAAATATATAATACATATGGGGTGTATTATTACGTATATACACTTAAATATATAATACACATGGGGTGTATTATTACGTATATACACTTAAATATATCATACATATGGGGTGTATTATTACGTATATACACTTAAATATATAATACATATGGGGTGTATTATTACGTATATACGCTTAAATATATAATACATATGGGGTGTATTTTTACATATAGGTACTTATAACACATCCTGTTATTATTATATATGGGCACTTATATATGATACACATGGGGCATATTATAGTATTACTAACATGTTCATGTATATAAAAATATTTTGTTATAGTTACTAAAGTTATAGTTATTATATATTATAGTTATATTATTGTCACCTATTAATTCTTACCTATAATATACATATATATATAAATATGTGTAGTGTTTATTTGAATGTGATAACTGCCGACTCACATCCTCTCTCTCTCTCTCTCTCTCTCTCTCTCTCTCTCTCTCTCCACAGAGGTTATTGGAGTTGCTGAGCTGGTGAACAAGACGAATGGACCGTGGTTTAACCGCTTTGATGAGGACCTGGCAACCGCCTTCTCCATCTACTGTGGGATCAGCATTGCCCATGTGAGTGGGACAGTAGTACAAACAAAGTGACAGGATCATTGTGCAATGCTTCTGGCTGTCTGGCAGTGGAGGTCCAAATGATTTCACAAGGACTTGGCAAAGAGAATAGTGCTCATCTTTGTTGTGAGGGCTAGGACTGAAAAATCCACTGAACCTTATCCAACCACAAGAATGTGCCGTTTCCAAAATTGAATTATGCCGTCTACTGAATGGAGAGACGAGTGGGCTGTTAATTCAACAGTGCAGAGAATTCAACCAATTGAAGTGCAAGATATTTGCAGACGAGCCAAAACATTATGACCCTCATATATGGGTAATATGTTGTTGGCAGTTTATGAGCCACCAGAGCAACTCTGTCCTGCTGAGGCTCCCTAAGAACTCTGAGGGTGCCCGATAGTATTCCTTATTTTGCTGTGAGGTGGAACTGGTGTAACTTCTTGTTCCAGCACCATCCCTTAGAAGGTGGACCAGATTGAGATCCGGTGTTAGGGCAGCACCTAGAACTCTCCATCCTTCCCAAGCAGTGTGGCAGGTCGCATTATCCTACTGAAAGAGGCCACAGCCATTGGGGAACAGCATCAACACTAGGGGGGTACCTAGAACCCAGAGTTTCTCTGCCCAACATTCCTCAGAGCATCATGTTTCCTCCACTAGTTGACCTTTCTCTCTCAGTGCATCCTGGTGCCATCGATTCCCCAGGCATATGGCACATATGACCCCAGGTAAGCATGTGATTCCCAAGAAAATGTAAACCAGGCGACCTTCTTTTATTGCTTCAGTTGTAGGAGCCTATTGTAGGAGCTTCTGATAGGGGACCGGGGTCAGCATGGGCGCTCTGACTGGTCTGCTGGTTCCAGCACATCCCACAGAGGCTGGATTTGATTGGGACCTGGGGAATTTGAAAGCTAGGGTAGTACCTTGAAGTCTTCTCATACCCAAGCAGTGTGGCAGGTCACATTATACTATTGAACAGGGAACAACATCGCCACAAGGGGGAGGACCTGGTCCATAATCACGTTTATGCAGACCCAGAGTTTCCCTGCAGAACATTCCCGAGAGATTCACGCTCCCTCCACTGGTTGACCTTTCTCTCTTCTTGGTTCCAGCAGATCCCACAGACGCTAGATCAGATTGAGATCTGGGGAATTTAAAAGCTAGGGCAGCACCTTCCTGCACTTTCCTCATTCCCAAGCAGTGTGGTAGGTCTTATTATCCTGCTGAAACAGGCCACAGCCATCGGGGAACAGCATCAACACTAGGGGGAGTAGCTGGTCCATAATCATGTTTATGCAAACCCAGAGTTTTCCTGCAGAACATTCCCCAGAGCATCATGTTCCCTCCACTGGTTGACCTTTCTCTCTCAGTGCATCCTGGTGCCATCGGTTCCCCAGGCATCCGGCACACATGTCCCCAGGTGTCCAAGTGATTGCCAAGAAAATGTAAACCAGGCGACCTTCTTTTATTGCTTCTGTTCCAAAGCTCGCCTGGCTATTGTAGGAGCTTCTGACAGTGGACAAGGGTCAGCATGGGCGCTCTGACTGGTCTACTGGTTCCAGGACGTCCCGCAGAGGCTGGATCGGATTAAGACCTGGGGAATTTGAAAGCTAGCACCTTGAACTCTCATCATTCCCAAGCAGTGTGGCAGGTCATATTATCCTGCTGAAAGAGGCCAAAGCCATCGAGGAACAGGGAACCTGGTCCATAATCATGTTTGTGCAGATGGTATGAATGCCAAACTCTGTGTTACCCTGTATATGCCTCCACTGGGCATTTTGCTCCCTAACCCGGTTGAGTATTCTTTCCCACAGTGCATTTTGGTGCCATGAATTCCCCAGGCATACGGCATATGCGTCCCCAGCCGTCCATGTGATTTACAGAAAACTAGGAACCAGGCAACCTTCTTCGATTGCTTTAGTTCCAAAGCTTGCCCGCCTAGGAGCTTCTGACAGTGGACAGGGGTCAGCATGGACACTCTGACTGGTCTGCAGCTATGCAGCACCGTCCACAGCAGAAGGCGATGCATTTATGAGCCTTGGGCGCCCCCTGTTGCTTGTTTGTGGTTTGTCCTTCCTCAGACCACTGTCAGCAGCTACTCACCACAAACCTTGCAGGTTCAGAGATGCTCTGACCCTGACGTCCAAGGAGTAAGGATTTGGTCACTCAAGATTTTCTGTCCATTAGTCCTACAGCCAGCATGCCAGAACTTGATGCTTTTGTTACAGGACCACATGGTAATAATCAGAATTATGTTTAGATATTACGATGTAATATGTAAGTGAGCTCTGAAGTTGTATGAATGTCATGTGATCTAGTGTGTGAGCCACTGACTGCAATGTTTCGGTTCCTTCTGTGTTTCTTGTAGTCTCTGCTGTATAAGAAAGTGCATGAGGCGCAGTTCCGCAGTCACCTGGCCAACGAGATGATGATGTACCACATGAAGGTGTCCGAGGAGGAGGTGACCAAACTGCTGGCCACTGGCATCCAGTCCGTTGAGAAGATTCACCCCAGCTTCGCCGAGTTCACCTACACACCACGCTCTCTGCCAGATGACAGCACACCGATGGTCAGTCTGAACGTGTTTGTGGCCATATGTTCTGATCTTTGTGGACCCCAAATGTCCCCGGATTGATAGGAAAACCAGAAAAGGTGTGACACTGTGGGGACCTTGCTTTGCGGCTAGCCGTTAAATGCTGGTTTTGTGACCGGAACCAGTTTGTAAGGCAAATGATCCCACATTTAAAACCCGTGTAGGTCCACTGGTGGTTTTATATAGTAAGACAAGACCTCGTTCAGACTGTCAGCCCGGATCGGATACTTGGCACATCCACATTGTATCCAATCCCATTGTAACTCCAATTGGACTTTTGCTGATGCATCTCACTCTGGACGCTCTGGACACATAAGTTGGACTTCAAAGTGTCTTTTGTGTCACCCGCAACACAACCAACAACGATGGCCTCAAATCCAGAGTGATGGAAGTGCCAGAGTTCTAAACTGGGACTGGAAAGCGAGATGATGTACCCTCATCTCTCCTGCATCCCATATTTAAACCACGTCACCAGCATGGTTTTGTATGTGCTGACCCTTAAGTTGCTACCTTGCCTGGACATATGTGTGGACAGTCATCTCAAAAGATCTGATCTGAGAAACAGCCGAAATGCCCAACTTTGCATGGTAGATACTAGAACGGGTTCCTGTCGCCACCACTGTAGAGAGAGTTTCTTATCAAGAACCCTTTCACACCAAACCAATGACTTTGTTTACATCTTACTGGCACAAACTGGTGCCTTTAAATGGCATAAAAACTAACATTGACAAAACAGAATAATATGTAATGTTCTGTAGCCTAGCACTGCGTCCCTCAGCCTTGGCAGGATTTACAGTTTGGGGTTGTGTTTTCTTTCACTACAATACCAAACTTGTATGTCCATCAAGCAGCCATTGGTAGTCCTGCCAAAGCAATAAAGCAATAAACACATTGATGTGATTCTTGATCCTCTGCCTACTTAGCAGCAGTATTAGTTGCTTGGCTTGCTTCTGTATTGCGAACAAGCTTCCCTGATGTATCCAACCCGAAGGTCATCCCACCAAACAGTCACTTTCCGAAATATCTTGTTGGCAACGAGATTTAAAATGTGAATTAGGCTGCGGTATAGCACCATTCAGATGTCCTAGGCCAGCCCAGGAAGCCTCTTAGCTGTGGTGTAGTGGCTCTTCAGCAACAGGCTCAGGAAGCCTTGTAGCTGTGTTGTAGCATCACTCATGGGTCCGGCCTGGGAAGCCTTGTAGCTGAGGTGTGATGGCACCTAAGCAGCTCACCTCGTAGATGTTGTGTAGCAGGGATTCAGATTACCACCTTCAAGATTCATCATCAGAGGAGTTTCTTATGGTCAACATTAAGTATGGATGCTGTCCGATACTTCGGTCCATACACTGCATTAGTCCATATTTTTGCATAGAGGACATTGCCCTCTAGTGGATCTTCGGTTTAACATCCGTGCCCAAGTAAAGGACCCATGCAAGTGTGTTTAAAACAGACATATTTATTGGTTTTCGTTCGTAATGGGAGCATAAATGTCAACCATATGCTGGAATAAATAACATCCTTCTTTAAATGTAACAGTATAGTGCCAACAGACCATTTAACCCTTGAATGTGAAATATTAAATCTTTCTTGATTTCTCTCTCTACTTATAGGGTGTCCTGAGCATGTTTGAAGATATGGGCTTCATAAACACCTACAAGATTGACCTGCACACTCTGGCCAGGTATTTCCCCATCTCCTTCTACCTGCACCGTCACAGGTTTCACCAAAAGAACATCACTTTCAACATATTTTGTTGGTAACGAGAGTTCAGATGGCCTAGGCCAGCCCAGGAAACCTTGCAGCTGCAGTGTAACTTTGCTCATATGGCCAACCCAGGAAGGCTCATAGCAGTGGTGTAGGGTCACTCAAGTGTTTGGCACAGAGCTTCTCATAGCAGCAGTGTAGCTTTACCTAGGCATGAAGCCTTCAGTGTCAGGCTCAGAAAGCCTTGTAGATGCAGTGAAGGTTTCACTTGAGCGGCCAGCCCATAAGACTCATAGCTGGGGTGTAGTATCTCTCAAGTTGCAGGCCCAGGGAGCCTCGTAACTGTGGTGTAGCATTACTCAGGTGACCAGCCCAGGAAGGCTCATAGCTGTGGTGTAGGGTCACTCAAGGGTTTGGCACAGAACTTCTCATAGCTGCAGTGTAGCTTTACCTGAGCAGCAGGCCCAGGAAGCCTCTTAGCTGTGGTCCAGTGGCTCTTCAGCAGCAGGCCCAGGAAGCCTCTTAGCTGTGGTCCAGTGGCTCTTCAGCAGCAGGCTCAGGAAGCCTTGTAGCTGTGTTGTGATGTCACCTAAGCAGCCCACCTTGTAGATGTTGTGTAGCAGGGCTTAAGTGGCCACCCCACTTAAGAAGTCTTGTAGCTGAGGTCTAGTGTTACTCAAGTGGCCCACCGAGCTGTGGTGTAGCATCCTTGAGTGGCTAGCCCTGGGCGCAGCAGTGCAGTGTTTGCTTAAGCAACCACTCAGGAAGCCTCAAAGCTGTGATGTAGCCGAGGAAGCCTTGTAGATGCAGTGAAGTGTCAATTGAGCAGCTGGCTGGAGTGTAGTGTCGCTCAAGTTGCAGGACCAGGAAGCCTCTTAGCTGTGGTGTAGTGGCTCTTTAGCAGCAGGCTCAGGAAGCCTTGGAGCTACATTGTAACATAATTCAAGTGGCCGGCTTGGGAAGCCTTGTAGCTGAGGTTTGATGACACTCAAGCAGCCTGCCCAGGAAACCTTGTAGCTGAGGTTTAGTGTCACCCAAGTGGGCCACCCAGGAAGTGTGGTAGCTATTTTGTTGCATCCTTTAGTTACTAGCCTTGGAAGCAGCAGTGTAGTGTCCCTCAAGCAACCACTTAGGAAGCCTCATAGCTGCGGTGTAGTATTGCACGAACGGCCACCTCAGGAAGACTTGTAGATGCAGTGTAGTGTTGCCCAAGCATCTGGCTCAGGAAGCCTTGTGGCTGTGGTATAGTGTTGCTCGAGTGGCCCACCCGGGAAGCCTGATAGGTGTTTTTGTAGAATCCTTAATTGGCTAGCTCAGAAAGCAGCGGTGTAGTATTGCATGAGAAGCCAGCTCAGGAAGCCTTGTAGTGTGAAGTGTCACTTGAGCAGCCGGCCCATAAGACTCATAGCTGGGGTGTAGTGTCGCTCAAGTGGCAGTCAAAGAAAGCCACGCAGCTGGGATGTAGTGTCTCTTAAGCAGCAGGCCCAAGAAGCCTTGTAGCTGCGGTGTATCATTGTTCCAATATACAAGCAAATAATACAAAATAGAGCCTGAAACAAAACACAGGTAACTCTTTTTGAATCATGTACCTGGTGGTGTGCTCTTGACAGCATGTTCTCTTTAAACATTAATGGTTTCCTTCCATGCTCTGATCCCTTCTTTCTCACTTTCGTCTCTCTCTTCTACCTTCCTCTAATTCCTCTCCCTCGCTGTCGGTCAGTTCAGCGGTCAGCCTGAGAGTGAAGGCGCTCTCCGGCCTTACTTATTATTAATGACGTGTCGTTACCTGGCAACTGCTTGTAGGCCGCTGTACCTCATGGTCTGGCTTCAGAGAGAGATGTGTTCTCATAACCACAAACGCTTAGCCTGATAGAGCCGGAGTAGTCATTTTAATAATTGAGCAGGTTTCACTGCCTCCCTCTGGAGAACTCAAGTCGAGGGGAAGATATGGACCGGAATGGGACAGGGGGCCGGATGTAGGAAGCACAAACCTGGCTTACTAGGTCTTCGTAACCAATAACGGAAACCATACACAAGTAATCACGCCTATTGGGCATCCAGTGGCCAGCCTAGGAAGTCAAGTTGCATGTTGGAGCACCTCTTAGGCACCCACTCCAGGAGGCCTCATAGATGTGGGGTGTCTTGATCAGTCGGTATGGAATTTCTTGTAGCTGCAGTGTATTCATTGTGTATTCAGTGTAGCCACTCAAATGGCTTAGGAAACGTCATTGCCATGGTGTAGCCACTCAAGTGGCTTGGGAAACCTCATAGCTGTGGTGTAGCCACTCAAATGGCTTGGGAAAACTCATAGCTGTGGTGTAGCCACTCAAATGGCTTGGGAAACCTCATAGCTGTGGTGTAGTCATTCAAATGACTTGGGAAACCTCGTAGCGTTGGTGTAGCCACTCAAATGGCTTGGGAAACTTCGTAGCTGTGGTGTAGCCACTCAAATGGCTTGGGAAAACTCATAGCTGTGATGTAGCCACTCAAATGGCTTGGGAAAAGTCATAGCTGTGGTGTAGCCACTTAAATGACTTGGGAAACCTCATAGCTGTGATGTAGCCACTCGAATGGCTTGGGAAACTTTGTAGCTGTGGTGTAGCCACTCAAATGGCTTGGGAAACCTCATAGCTGTGGTGTAGTCATTCAAATGGCTTGGGAAACCTCGTAGCGTTGGTGTAGCCACTCAAATGGCTTGGGAAACCTCATAGCTGTGGTGTAGTCATTCAAATGGCTTGGGAAACCTCATAGCTGTGGTGTAGCTACTCGAATGGCTTGGAAAACCTCATAGCTGTGGTGTAGCTACTCGAATGGCTTGGAAAACCTCATAGCTGTGGTGTAGCCACTCAAATGGCTTGGGAAACTTTGTAGCTGTGGTGTAGCCACTTAAATGACTTGGGAAACCTCGTAGCATTGGTGTAGCCACTCAAATGGCTTGGGAAACCTCGTAGCTGTGGTGTAGCCACTTAAATGACTTGGGAAACCTCGTAGCATTGGTGTAGCCACTCAAATGACTTGGGAAACTTCGTAGCATTGGTGTAGCCACTCAAATGACTTGGGAAACTTCGTAGCTGTGGTGTAGCCACTCAAATGGCTTGGGAAACCTCAAAGCTGTGGTGTATCATTGCTTATATGGTTGGCCAAGTAAGCCACCTTACTGCAGCTCTTTGGAAATACAGTTTCTCTCGAGCTGTCAGTCTGGGAAGCTTTGTAGCTGTGGTGTAGCATTGCTAATGCAGCCAGCCATGAATGCCTTGTAGCTGCGGTGTAGTGTCACCCAAGCAGCCAACCTGGGAAACATTGTCGCTGTTGTGTAGCATCGCTCAAATGGCTTAGGAAGTGGGGATGTGGTGTACCATCACTTAAACGACTTTCTAAGAAAGTCACATAACGATGGCTTTTTGGGAAGATTTCCTGACCTGGGAAGCCTTGGACCTGCATCGTAGAATCATACAAACCAAATCACGCCAACCTGGGAAGACTTGTAGCTGCCACCCCGGAAAACCTCATAATCGAGGTACAGTGTTTCTCAAGCTATAAGCTGTTTTGTTGAGTGGGCATCACACAAATGGCTTAGGAGACCTTGTAGCTGTGGCGTACCATCGCTTAAATGTCTGGCCAAGAAAACCACATAACTATGGCTCTATGGGAATCCCTGTTATGTCAACCAATAGGGATTGTGGCCAGTCCAGGAAGCCATGCATGAGTAGTGTAGTGCTGCTTGGGAAGCCATGTATACATGTATGTGTATTCACCACCCAAGCAGCCAGCCCAGGAAGCATGTGTTGCTCAAATGGCTTAGTAGGCCTTGTAGCTGTGGTGTACCATCATTTAAACAACTGTTCAAGGAAGCCACACACTAACTATCTATGGGTCTTTGGAAATATCTGTGGTGTCAACCATTAGAGACTGTGGTCAGCCCAGAAAGCCACACAGCAGCAATGTAGCAGTCAGTCTGGGAAGACTTGTAGCTGTGGTGTAGCAACTGTTTCGGCAGCTAACCTTGTAGCAGGCTTGTAGTTGCAGTGTAATGTCACTCAAGTGATTAACTAGGACTCCTTGAGAATCCCCTGCTGGTGTAGCCACTGAGCTATATGCTAATAAATACAACCAACAAAACATTAGCGTAACTCTTATCTAAGCCAATCTGACGTGAGGTGTGTAGATAATCATGTGGCTACCTTTAGCCTATCGTCAGTCACTAATCCACCCTCTCAATGGTATTGATGTTTCAAAGACACCACGGGTATACGGTTCCAGTAGCTTATTCTAGTTTCTAAACAGCAGTCTTACCAAGCTGGCTTCTGTCCACGTTTGCTAGTTGGCTTCTCTTGATGATTTTACTAAGATGCTCCGACGATGATTTATTGACGTTTGTGTTTCTGTAGATTTTGTCTGATGGTGAAGAAGGGCTACAGAGACCCTCCCTACCACAACTGGATGCACGCATTCTCCGTTTCACATTTCTGCTACCTGCTCTACAAGAACCTGGAGCTTTCCAACTACCTCGAGTAAGAGCATTCTTTGAACTTTGAAAAACTGTGTTGCTCTATATACAGCAGAATACAAGTACAACTGCAATCTGCCTCTTTCTCTACAGGGACATAGAGATTTTAGCTCTCTTCGTATCCTGCATGTGCCATGATCTGGACCACCGGGGGACAAACAACTCTTTCCAGGTGGCTTCGGTAAGCACAGCCATCTACAGGATCTTCTCATCCAGTCTCACAGGGCCAGGCAGGATCTCGTAAAGACTTGTTACACTTTTGGATTGTGGCTCATGATGGTTGTCCCCGACGTTCCCATTATATGAACATGTATGGCCATATGAGACTGCTGCTCATCTAGAGCAGCGATGGCCCAGCCTTAAAACTGTTTGGTGTCTGAAGTTGTTGGTTTCTGTAGCTCAGGAGGCTGATGTACCTATCTTGCTACTCTAAGCACCTGCTAACATTGCTTAGGTACTACCAGACTTGTACACTACCGCTCAAAAGTTTGGGATCACAGTGAAATGTTCTTGTTTTAATGGAGTATCTTCTTCCTTAACACAACAATGGACTGACTGGTCTCTAAAGAAAGTTGTTTCTTTCTGGTCATTGTGAGTCGGTCAGCAAGACATCAACTGCTGATGCTTCAGATACTAAACTAACCTAGAATGTTGTTCCCTTTTATACTCACTTATTAGTAGAATGTTTTTCAGCTGTGCATCACAATTGAGCAAGAGTGTCCTAACAACCAATTAGTCCAATAACATCCTTAACTTGGATTGGTGGTCGTACCAGGAGATTTAGACAGAGGACTGAGAATTACTGATAATAGGACTATATGTAAAATAAGCCTCTACAAAAATAAACTTTAATACAAACATTTATATTCTTTAAAAATCATCTGATACACTTACATTAATTGTGAAATGGACAATATTGTTTGTGAATTGCATGAAAATTGCATGAAATGAAATTCTAAAGTGATCCTAAACTTTTGAGTGGTAGTGTATATGTTCATTCTGACCTTGTATGACACATGGACAAATGTGTGTCTCATGTAATACTACTGTCCACTTTTGTGTATTTATCAATTTTACGGTTTTGGAGAAGGAATTGTGTCCTGCCCCCTCTACCCCTATACCTTCTGCCATAGGGTGGGATGCTGATGGTAAGCTGGATGTAGAGGGGCCTAGCTATGATCTTGGTTGCCTGTGCGATGCAGCATATAGAGCCCAGTGCAAGACGTCTGCAACCAATGACTGACATTGACATCCGGTTTCAGACTATGGCTGATGTATGTGCTGAGAAACTTGACCGAGTCGTTTATCGTAATTGGTTGACCGTTAGCTGCTTCTATTGATTCTCCTGTTCCGAAGTCAGAGATCAATTTAAAAGTCTTTCTTTCGTTCAGGAGCGGCAGCTGACTGATTTCCCAACCTCCAGCCTGTAGTCACAGTGTTGGCGTGGTGCTAGAAGGGGGCTATAAGCTTCCATTACTCGTTAGCTACATCAGCCTCATAACTCCTAAAGAAGCAAAGAAGCAAAGCTCTTCTGAAACGAAGCCACGGAGATACACAGTAAAGAGCTTTCACGCCTGAATTTTCTTTTTGTTTTCCAGCAATCGGTTCTGGCGGCCCTTTACAGTTCAGAGGGATCTGTTATGGAGGTAAACATGTACACATACACATTTAACCTCATTTACTGTCTACAGGGTCTTCTCAACTTTCAGGGTCAATAAAAAAAAACGAATGACAACATGAGCCAGTACCCTGCATAGGCTATGTATGCGGTGGTGTAGTGGTTAGTACGGTGGTGTAGTGGTTAGTATGGTGGTGTAGTGGTTAGTATGGTGGTGTAGTGGTTAGTACGGTGGTGTAGTGGTTAGTATGGTGGTGTAGTGGTTAGTATGGTGGTGTAGTGGTTAGTATGGTGGTGTAGTGGTCAGTACGGTGGTGTAGTGGTTAGTATGGTGGTGTAGTGGTTAGTATGGTGGTGTAGTGGTCAGTATGGTGGTGTAGTGGTTAGTATGGTGGTGTAGTGGTTAGTACGGTGGTGTAGTGGTTAGTACGGTGGTGTAGTGGTTAGTACGGTGGTGTAGTGGTTAGTACGGTGGTGTAGTGGTTAGTATGGTGGTGTAGTGGTTAGTACGGTGTTGTAGTGGTTAGTACGGTGGTGTAGTGGTTAGTACGGTGGTGTAGTGGTTTGTACGGTGGTGTAGTGGTTAGTACGGTGGTGTGGTGGTAAGTATGGTGATGTAGTGGTTAGTATGGTGGTGTAGTGGTTATGGTGGTGTAGTGGTTAGTGTGGTGGTGTAGTGGTTAGTATGGTGCTGTAGTGGTAAGTATGGTGGTGTAGTGGTTAGTAAGGTGGTGTAGTGGTTAGTATGGTGGTGTAGTGGTTTGTAGTGGTTAGTATGGTGGTGTAGTGGTTAGTATGGTGGTGTAGTGGTCAGTATGGTGGTGTAGTGGTTAGTATGGTGGTGTGGTGGTTAGTATGGTGGTGTAGTGGTTAGTATGGTGGTGCAGTGGTTAGTATGGTGGTGTAGTGGTTAGTATGGTGGTGTGGTGGTTAGTATGGTGGTGTAGTGGTTAGTATGGTGGTGTAGTGGTTAGTATGGTGGTGTGGTGGTATAGTGGTTAGTATGGTGGTGTAGTGGTTAGTAAGGTGGTGTAGTGGTTAGTATGGTGGTGTAGTGGTTTGTAGTGGTTAGTATGGTGGTATAGTGGTTAGTATGGTGGTGTAGTGGTTAGTAAGGTGGTGTAGTGGTTAGTATGGTGGTGTAGTGGTTTGTAGTGGTTAGTATGGTGGTGTAGTGGTTAGTATGGTGGTGTAGTGGTTAGTATGGTGGTGTAGTGGTCAGTATGGTGGTGTAGTGGTCAGCACTGTCTCCTCACAGTAAGATGATCTGGGTTGGATTCCCGGTCCGGGTGGTTCTGTGTGGAGTGTGTATGTTCTCCCGGTGCTTGAGTGGGTTCCTCTGGGTACTCTGGTTTCCTCCCACAGTCCAAAGACTGTGATCCTCACTCTAAACTACCCGTAGGTGTGTGTGGGTGAGTGAATGTTGGCCATGCGATGGACTGGCAACCTGTCCATGGCGTACCCCACCTTCACCCGATAACGCCGGGATTGGCTCCAGCCCCCCATGACCCCGACTAGCGGGATAAAGTGGAATATAATGGATGCGACTGAGGCAGTTTCTCAAGCCAAACTCAGAAACTACCCCTATCTGTATGAATCGTTAACACTAATATTCATAAATACTTATTATTTTTGGAGATTTCACTGAATATATAAACCTATTCTCTTGTCTTTAAACCATATTTCATACATAATGTAATAAAACCCTGCTATACTAGCACACCTATGTGATTTCTAATATTACGTTATTGAAAAGCAGAGTTTTATTGTCATATGCATATGCAGAAACAGACAGTTATACTGTACAATGAAACTCTTACTTTGCTGTCCCTCCATTCACCAATAAAGATAACAAAAAAAGAAATAATAAAAAATATATACAAAAATATATAAAGTATAATAATCTAAGTTGAAGTAAAGTATTTTTTGTATAATTAAAAATAAAAAATAAAATAAAAAAATAAAAGTTACATGTGCTGTTGGCAGTTGAATATGCATTTATGTTGTATGTTATATGCAAAATTATGAAACATCTGCAGTAAAAATGATTCGGTCGTGTCTCCGCCCACTGGTTACGTGAATAGGGGCTGCAGTGTATGGAGTAAGATGAAGATTTATATATATATATATATATATATATATATATATATATATATATATATATATATGACGAGCTGTGACACCTAACGAGGGCTGAAATCTCTTTGCCTTCTTATTTGAATATTCCGTTCCACCTTAAATGGTGGCAGAATGTAACTGCTGTGTCATTTAAGGTAGAACCTGAAACCCATTTCAGCTTCGACCCACCTTGTGGACGCAGAGCCAGGTCTGGGAGCACATATTTCAGAGTCCTATTTCAGACGAGCTTTGGATTCAGCACATCAGGATGCTTATGCATGATGATCTGACCATCTGTAGGACCACCCGTGCCGGCTGCTGAGAGAATCGCTACTGTGTTAGACAACCTGGTCAGCCGTGTGGAGTTTAAGGTCATGAATACGATTGAAACACCGTCTTTTAATGGCTGTTTTCTATTCAGTTTCTTTTGCACATTTGAATTTTTCCAGTTCTTAAAAGGTTGGTGGATGGAAAACCTGCTGAAGACTTATTTAGAACTTCCAGAGGGCTCAGTAATGTTATCTTCCATAAATCTGCTTCCATTGTAAATCAAACATGACTGGTCAGTTCTGCATGTAATGCATCAGAACACTCGGAGGCAAAGGTAAGATCCATGAGCAGGCTTATTGTTTATTGAATATCAGCAGAGAATCCAGAAATAACGTGGTACTGGGCCAGGCGCTGGTCCTTATAACCAGGAAACCAGAGAACCAGAGAAGCCTAGTTGGGATGTCAGGGAGAGCAGGCTGAAGAGAAGCAGTTAACTGCGGAGGATGGAAGCCCCGGCCTGTGCTGCCATGTCCAGGCTGTGGTTTCCCTTCTGAGCCCCTCAGTCTTGGCGGTTTCCAGGAGCGATGACCTTCCCCTGGCCAGACTTTAAACAAAGGATGTGTCTCAAAACCTAGTGAGCTCCTACATAGGCATCATGTTAGACATGCTAGACTGTCCCAATACTTACATACCTTAAACATGCTGTCTACTGAGGAACCTTATTTAGACCTGATTTTAAGGAAGCATTGAACGCTTCCTCAGCCGCTAAGACAATCCCATGATGCAACACAGGCAGATCTACGAGCCTCTCTGGGGTTTTAATGTGTTTCTTGTCATTTGGGTTGTGTCTCAAACCCTAGTGAGTGTCTAAGTAGGCTGTCTAGGTAGCAGCTGTGTAAGTAGCAGCGTTCTCTCCTCATCTCTCCTCATAAAACAGATTACTGAGACGCTCTAGTTAGAGAGAGACTGCGTCACGGCTTGTTCCCGCCCACTGCAGCACGTGAACGGTGGTTTAGCTGGTTGCTAAGCTACCGGCCGGCATCCAAAACAATAGCCATAAAAACCCGCTAGCATAAATGCTAATGTCTGGAGTATAAAATTGTAAATGGTGAAGGACTCGTTACAGAGTTGATAATAAAATACTGTTCTGTGTGATTATATGACCAGAAACACATTAAAACTCCAGAGAAAATCAAAATAACTCACATTTTAAAACCACTTCACTGCTCGTAGATTGGCCTGCGTTGCATCATGGGATTGTCTTAGCGGCTGAGGAAGCGTTCAATACTTCTTTAAAATCAGGTCTAAATAAGGTTCCTCAGTAGACAGCATGTTTAAGGTATGTAAGAATTGGGACAGTCTACATGTCGGGAGCGCATACTATGACGTAAAATGCTGCCTATGTAGGAGCTCACTAGGATTTGAGACACAGCCAATATCACACAAAACAATATTTTATTATCAACTCTGTAAGGAGTCCTTCACCATTTAACAGTTTTATACTCGAGCCATTAGCATTTATGCTAGCGGATTTTTAAGCCTCAGGCTATTGTTATGGATGCCGGCTGGTATCTTAGCAACTGCGTGCTGCAGTGGGAGGGAACAAGCCGTGACGCAGTCTCTCTCTAACTAGAGCGTCTCAGTAATCTGTTTTATGAGGAGAGATGAGGAGAGAACGCTGATACTTACACACTCACTACCTAGACAGCCTACTTAGACACTCACTAGGATTTGAGACACACCCATAGTGTACTGTGGCTGAGTAAACTTGGCGTGGCTTCGATGGTATGGTTATGGGATGGTTAGCAGCAGTAGAGGGAGGCTCCAACTAGGACTGGCTTATCCAGGCTTTGGAATCTCGGATTAGCGGTGAATATAGCAGACCCCTTGGTAGTAGTGCTTCTCCAGGAACGAGATCCGGCCCGAGCAGACACAAAAACCCCTAATGAAAGGCTAACATCAATGAACAGTTCAAAATAAGAGTCATAACATAATCGCTGAGGTCCAGCTAGTAGTACAGAGAGAGTGGAGGCTCAACAAACCTCCTCTTGGCGTTACGTGGAGCTAACTCATCACCAGAACTAGCATTGACCGACCTAGAGAGTCTGACGTAGTGCAGCTGATCTTGACAAAGCTTGACTTGAACAAGAAGTCAAGGAAAGTGTTAATTTGACTTGCAAAGTCCAGCATATCGTCGCTGTCCAATGAAAAACAAATAACTCCAAAATAGTAACTTTACAAGAGAGGCCAAAAACTGTCTTCACTTTCAATGGAAGTCAATGGAACCAGACTTTTTTCCAAGTGGTTTTGGAGCATTTCTATTGGTCCATTCATCGTGAAATTTTCACACAACGTAAACAGCTCAAATGTTCAAATGATGCAGAAAAATGAAAATCTTCAAAAATGGAGATACATATTTTTCATAGGACAGCGAGAATATCCTCGCTGTCCAAAGAAAGACAGGAGGCCTGGAGCGTACGTACAAGTGTACATTCACAACAAACATACAATACAATGTACATTCAGTACCACACACTGAGGGGAGAGTGAACAGGGGTTCTTAAAGGGAGCAGGGGCAACAGGAAATGAGGAACACCTGGCAACTGAAACTAGAATTAGGTGAGGGGCGGAGACAGGAGGGCGGAGACAAGGCGCACGAGACACAACATAAACCCAACCATGTGGAACTGTTGGGTTTCATCCATATTTAACGTTGAGTCTTTCTTTTAGTAGTGTCACACCACTACGCATAGTTAACCGGTTCTTAATCGTCCAGTGTAGAACCTAAGACTGTTCTAGATACTTTAAAAGCTTTAAAACACACGTAGCTGCTTCTCAAACCACTCTCTGCCAAAATAAATATATAGTCCACAAACTGTTGAGTTGTTGTGCGTGAGGCGTGTAGGCTACGTGTCATTTGTGCCTCTAAAAGTCGAGTCAGAGCGTAGACTCTTAGACTTTATATATATATATATATATATATATATATATATATATATATATATATATATATATATATATATATAAATATGTATATTATAGACCATTTATAGATTACGTGCATTTAAGGTAACCTTTAATAAAAAAAGTCTAGGATGGTCATGCGTTTTCCTTGTAAATATATATATATATATATATATATATATATATATATATATATATATATATATATATATATATATATATATATATATATATATGCACATATACACAGACACAAAATCATCCATTGCTTACAAATCCATAACAAAATTTAAAAAAAACCTATAAATAATCAAAAAATGTATCGCAAAAAATAATCGTTAGATTAATCGATTATGAAATTACTCTTTAGGTGCAGTCCTATTACTGGAGTACCACTACAATTCATTCCCCATTAAAATACAGACAGTATGAAGATCCTGTGAAAGGAAAACAAACTAAAGATGAACTAGACTGTGTGCATGTATCATTAGGAGCGAATGGAACTTCATGACTCTGTGATTGAACCAGTACGGGGAGGTTTAGTTCCAGCCCAGTATAACACACCTGGCTGTAATCTTCACACACTCTTAAAACCCTAATGTGCTGCATCAGCTGTAGCCATCAGGCTGCGGCGGAAGAGCTGGACACCTGGAAATGATTATATTACATCCTAATCTAAACCACACGTGTGGAAGAGCAATCAGAGAGATAGGCTGCAGGTGCATGAACAGCTTGACTGACTGTCCTGTGGGCGGCGTCCTGTGTCCACTGATGAAGGACTGGAGGAACACAAACTGTGCAGCAGCAGATGAGCTACTGTCTCTGACTTTACATCTACAAGGTGGACCAGCAAGTACTAGGAGTGTCCAATAGAGTGGACAGTGAGTAGACACAGTGTTTAAACACTCCACTCACACCAGCACAACACACACTAAGACAGTGTCACTGCAGTGCTGAGGATGATCCACCTCCCTAATAGTAGCTGCTCTGTGGTGGTCCTGTGGGGGTCCTGATCATTAAAGAACAGAGTAATAAAGTGTTCATATGGTCAGGTGAGCTGATGGCTGACAGAACTTTCTAAAAATCTCAGTCAGTAAGATACTGTGCAGCTCTTAACTCATCTGAACACACTGCAGCAGCTTATTCGCTGAACTCTGCTGCCCCCCAGTGGCCTTTCTTGCTTACAGCTTCACTAACAGAAATATTATTTCACACGTTGCTGTTTGTGGATAACTGCGTGTTTGTGTTTCTTCATCAGCGACATCACTTTGCTCAGGCCATCGCCATCCTTAACACACAGGGCTGCAACATCTTCGAGAAGTTCTCCAGAAAGGTAGGCTGAACCCACAGTGTGTTCTAAATGTTAGTAGAGAACTGTAGTAGATACAGATTGTGTAAAACACTGTTTACTATGGAAACATGTAAGAGATGACTAAACAGTTCATATAATCTCAGGGTTAAAACATTGTGTTCTGATTGATTTCCTGTGTTAATGAAAACTGCAAAATGTTGCAGATTAAGCAAATACAACCTATATATGCAAATTATATAATGTTATTATTTATTATTTTTTATTTTTATATATAATAATCAGTTATTATTATAAAAAAATTTTTTTTTGCTGCAAAGTCATTATTTTGGAGATAGATAGATAGATAGATAGATAGATAGATAGATAGATAGATAGTAATACAGTTATAGATAGATAGATAGATAGATAGATAGATAGATAGATAGATAGATAGATAGTAATACAGTTATAGATAGATAGATAGATAGTAATACAGTTATAGATAGATAGATAGATAGATAGATAGATAGATAGATAGCAATACAGTTATAGATAGATAGATAGATAGATAGTAATACAGTTATAGATAGATAGATAGTAATATAGTGATAGATAGATAGATAGATAGATAGATAGTAATACAGTTATAGATAGATAGATAGATAGATAGTAATACAGTTATAGATAGATAGATAGATAGTAATACAGTTATAGATAGATAGATAGATAGATAGATAGATAGATAGATAGTAATACAGTTATAGATAGATAGATAGATACATAGATAGTAATACAGTTATAGATAGATTGATAGATATATAGATAGATAGATAGTAATACAGTTATAGATAGATAGATAGATAGATAGATAGTAATACAGTTATAGATAGATAGATAGATAGATAGTAATACAGTTATAGATAGATTGATAGATATATAGATAGATAGATAGTAATACAGTTATAGATAGATTGATAGATATATAGATAGATAGATAGTAATACAGTTATAGATAGATAGATAGATAGATAGATAGATAGATAGTAATACAGTTATAGATAGATAGATAGATAGATAGATAGTAATACAGTTATAGATAGATAGATAGATAGATAGATAGATAGATAGTAATACAGTTATAGATAGATAGATAGATAGATATATAGTAAAACAGTTATAGATAGATAGATAGATAGTAATACAGTTATAGATAGATAGATAGATAGTAATACAGTTATAGATAGATAGATAGATAGATAGATAGATAGATAGATAGATAGATGGTAAAACAGTTATAGATAGATAGATAGATAGATAGATAGATAGATAGATAGATAGATAGATAGACTTAGTACACTTGTAAACTTCTCAGAGTCCTGGATTTTACAGTGTTTTTTCTCTTCGACAGGACTATCAGAGAATGCTGGACCTGATGAGGGACATCATTCTGGCCACTGATCTGGCCCACCATCTCCGCATCTTCAAAGACCTGCAGAAGATGGCACAGGGTAAGGAGAGCGAGATACATCTGCTTTGTTACTTGCTAGTGTAGCATCAGAGACTGGAGCTCATCTTCAGAAACACAGCATGTGTTAACCTTCTGACCACAGAGCTGCTACTAGCTGGATGTCTTTCAATGGAGGTCCATTCGCTTTTCAGTTCCTCAAAGAAATCTGGAGACTTAAAGATGGTGTAGGATTTTCTGCCTCTCACTATCCAAATAACCCCAAACACATTCAGTAATGTTGAGGGTCTGGACTCCAGGGTGGTCGATCCATTGTTCTGAGAGCAACAACAGCTTCTCTGTTTGATGTGTCTGTATCTCCTTTTATTTGTGAGGAGCTACTTGAACAGCTGATGGACAGAAACACCTGTGGATGTTCTTAGATCTAAAGCAGCTTGATGTTCTCCTCACTCGCAAATACAAAAGCGCTCTTTATCTGATGAAGACAGTGTTGGTGGGTCCACCAGAGGGTTTGTGGGACTGTGTTGGTGGGTCCACTTAGTGGTTGTGGGACAGTGTTGGTGGGTCCACCTAGTTGTAAAAATATTTCTATAATAACCTCTAAGATATTGATTTTGAGTTATAGCTGGTCTTCTCTCTCCCGTGTCTTTGTAGTTGGGTATAACCCCAGAAACCGGACACACCGCAGCCTACTCTTGTGCCTGTTGATGACCTCCTGTGACCTCTCAGATCAGACCAAGGGCTGGAAGACCACCAGAAAGATTGCTGTGAGTAAATATATACTACACCATGGTATATAGGGGGTCCCATGTTGGCCCACTAATCCAGAATTTGTTGGCTCCTGAGTGTTTCACTATAGCCGTGCTGATGCTTCAGTGGTACTAACGTTTACTGATTTAAAAGTTCTTCATCTTTCGTCTTACACATCTCCTCTTTCAGAGCCCCAGCCCCCCCTATATTTTACATCTTGCCTAGATTGTATACAACAAAAGCTGACTCTGTTTTTAGAAGTATTTAGAACTATTGGCCATTTGTGCTTCATACATTTTGACCCCCACATTTATAACCCACCAACACACACTAGGGGGCAGTAGTGAGCACACTTGCCCTGAGTGCTGAGCAGCCCTATCCACAGTACCCAGAGAGCAGATGGGGGTTTGCTGTCGTGTTCAAGGCCACTTCAGTTGTGTCCTGTTGGTTCAGGAGATCAGATTTGTGACCTTCCAGTCACAAGCCCTGGTTCCCCGTCCTCCAGCCCAGTGGTCAAACCCAACAGTTTATTAATAAACAATGAATCACGGTTAGGTTAGCAGTAGAAACAACCTGGAAGACTGCTTGAGGTCCTGAGGGCTGAAGAACATCAAGCAAAACCTGTTGAACAAATGAAGATTCTTCTCCAGGGATGAGACGAATGCCCAGCCATGATCACAAGAAGCTCTGCTAAAGCTCCTAAACAGACAGGCCAGGTTACACTGAGCTAAGAGGCTGATTTAAACTCCTGTTGAGTTCTGGGACAAAGTCCTGCAGACACGTGAGATAAAGATGAGCATGAATCACAATGACAGACAGAGGAGTGTGTGGAGAAACAAAGGGACCACTCACAATCCAAACTACCTCATCTGTGAAACGCGGTGGGATTGGCATGTAACTGCCGGTGAAAATGGCACCCAAAACAAGCAATTACTGAAAATGGCTGCATTACAGAGCTGGCAGAACATCAGCAGGGACGACAGCCAGCGTCTCGTCATGTCTGTGGATTATAGAGTTAAGACAGAGATCAACTGCAAAGGATCTGGAACCCAATACTAAACACAAGAGTGTTCAACTTAACTGTGTGTATAATATAATATAAATATACATGTATAAAAGTACATACTGAATAATTCACCTTTGAATTATTTATATTAGATACTGAATAATTCATAGTAGTTACTGAATATTTTAAAATAGTAACTGAACAATTTGTTGTAGATACTAAATAATTCATAGTAGTTACTGAATATTTTAAAATAGTAACTGAACAATTTGTTGTAGATACTAAATAATTCATAGTAGTTACTGAATATTTTAAAATAGTAACTGAACAATTTGTTGTAGATACTAAATAATTCATAGTAGTTACTGAATATTTTAAAATAGTAACTGAACAATTTATTGTAGATACTAAATAATTCATAGTAGTTACTGAAACATTTAGCACTAAAACATACAGCACTGAAACATACAGTACTGAAACATATGGTACTGAAACATTCAGCACTGAAAGATACAGATACTGAAACATACAGCACTGAAACATTTAGCAATGAAACATACAGGTAATAAAACCTACAGAACTGAAACACACAGTACTGAAACATATGGTACTGAAACATTCAGCACTGAGAGATACAGATACCGAAACATTCAGGTACTAAAACATTCAGCACTGAAACATATGACACTGAAACATAAATGTACTGAAACATATGGTACTGAAACATCCAGCACTGAGAGATACAGGTACTGAAACATTCAGCACAAACATTTGGCACTGAAAGATACAGGTACTGAAACATTCAGCACAAACATTTGGCACTGAAAGATACAGGTACTGAAACATACAGCACTGAAACATTTAGCAATGAAACATATGGCACTGAAACATACAGGTAATAATACATACAGTACTGAAACATATGGTACTGAAACATTCAGCACTGAGAGATACAGGTACCGAAACATTCAGCACTGAAACATATGACACTGAAACATAAATGTACTGAAACATTCAGGTACTGAAACATTCAGCACTAAAATATATGGCACTGTAACATAATGCACTGAAACATAAAGGTACTGAAACATTCAGGTACTGAAACATACAGCACTGAAACATTCGGCACTGAAACATACAGCACTGAAACACAGGTACTGAAACATACAGGTATTGAAACATTCAGCACTGAAACATACAGGTACTGAAACTTTTGTCACTGAAACATTCAGCACTGAAATATACGGTACTGAAACATACAGGTACTGAAACATACAGCACTGAAACATACAGCAACACACAGTACTGAAACATTCGGCACTGAAACACACAGTACTGAAACATTCGGCACTGAAACACACAGTACTGAAACATATGGTACTGAAACACTGGTTTTAATTCAATATGCACAGCTAAATCAAATCATTTCTCTCCTATAATTAAACTCATGACTGAAACTGAGTGTTTTATCTGGTTCTTCCTGTCTGTGTTCCAGGAGCTGATCTACAAGGAGTTCTTCTCTCAGGGTGATTTGGTACGTCTGTGTGTTACCGTCTCTTCTTTCAGTGCTCCTGCTTTTCTATTGAATACATAACATTAACAGTATAAATACAATAAACATAAACACTTCTAACACACCTCACATACCATTCACCACCACCGGGAACACTACAAACTACTGGTGTTGTATTCCAGGCTGTCGTGTACACAGATGGTAGATGTTGTGCTGTGTATGTGTGTAGGAGAAGGCGATGGGGAACAGACCCAGTGAGATGATGGACAGGGAGAAGGCCTACATCCCCGAACTGCAGATCAGCTTCATGGAACACATCGCAATGCCCATCTACAAGTGAGTCTCGTCTCCCGCCTCAGATGGAGTGCTTGTAAAACATTCCACATTAACATAAATACATATAAACATAAAAACCGTGAAACAAACTGAAGAGACTGAATATTGTAGTTTTGATGAACGCAGTCAGAAGAACACAAGTTTGGGTCCTGACTCTTCAGTTCCATCTGTATTTATTTAATGCAGGACTGAGTAGATGAAGCAGGTTTTAGACAGTAATTGTAAATTCTGGAGGAAAGTCCTGAAAACAGTTCAGCAGTTGTTTATTTCTATTTATTCTAACGAAACAAATAAACACTCACAAATAAACAGCTACATAGAATCCTCTCAGAAGACTTTAGCACTCAGCACCTCATTATAAAATATATATACTCAAAAAAGAGCTTTAACTTCTATTTGGTTCACCCAGTCCAGTAAACACTGCACTGAAACATACAGTACTGAAACATCTGATATTAAAACATACAGTACTAAAACATCTGAAATTGAAACATACAGTACTGAAACATACAGTACTGAAACATGTTATTGAAACATCTGATATTAAAACATACAGTACTGAAACATCTGATATTAAAACATCCGGTACTGAAACATACAGTACTGAAACATCTGATATTAAAACATACAGTACTAAAACATCTGATATTAAAACATACAGTACTAAAACATCTGATATTAAAACATCTAGCACTGAAACATACAGTACTGAAACATGTTATTGAAACCTCTGATATTAAAACATATGTTATTGAAACCTACAGTACTGAAACGTGATACTAAAACATCTGATACTAAAACATCTAGCACTGAAACATACAGTACTGAAACATGTTATTGAAACATATGATATAAAACATACAGTACTGAAACATCTGATATTAAAACATGTTATTGAAACCTACAGTACTGAAACATGTGATACTAAAACATCTGATACTGAAACATCTGATACTAAAACATCTAGCACTGAAACATACAGTACTGAAACATGTTATTGAAACATCTGATATTAAACCATACAGTACTGAAACATCTAATATTAAAACATATGTTATTGAAACCTACAGTACTGAAACATGTGATACTAAAACATCTAGCACTGAAACATACAGTACTGAAACATGTTATTGAAACATATGATATTAAAACATATGGTACTGAATCATACAGTACTGAAACAAGTTACTGAAACATCTGATATTAAAACATACGGTACTGAAACATCTGATACGGTAATGAAACATACAGTATTGAAAAATCTGATATTAAAACATCTGATACTAAAACATCTAGCACTGAAACATCTAGCACTGAAACATACAGTACTGAAACATGTTATTGAAACATATGATATTAAAACATATGGTACTGAAAAATATGGTACTGAAACAAGTTACTGAAACATCTGATATTAAAACATACGGTACTGAAACATCTGATACGGTAATGAAACATACAGTACTGAAAAATCTGATACTAAAACATCAGATACTAAAACATCTAGCCCTAAAACACAGTACTGAAACATGTTATTGAAACATACAGTATTGAAACATCTGAAATTAAAACATACGGTACTGAAACATACAGTACTGAAACAAGTTACTAAAACATCTGATACTAAAACATCTGATATTAAAACATACGGTACTAAAGCATACAGTACTGAAACAAGTTACTAAAACATCTGATTTTAAAACATACGGTACTGAAACATAGGGTACTGAAACATACAGTACCAAAACAAGTTACTGAACTATCTGATATTGAAACATCTGATATTAAACATACAGTATTGAAACATACAGTACTGAAACATCTGATACTAAAACATCTGATACTAAAACATCTAGCCCTGAAACATACAATACTGAAACATGTTATTGAAACATACAGTACTAAACCATCTGATACTAAAACATCTGATACTAAAACATCTAGCACTGAAACACAGTACTGGATCATCTGATATTAAAACACACAGTACTGAAACATCTGATTTTAAACATACAGTACTCAGCACTGAATAGCAAATGTCATAATTGTGTAGCTTTTGTACTATCATTATTAATATTTCATAACTCTCGGCCCTGGACTCTTCCACCTCTAGGCTACTGCAGGAGGTTTTCCCACGGTCGACCGAACTTTACGAACGCGTGGCGGCCAATCGCGAGCAGTGGTCCAAAGTCTCGCACAAGTTCACCATCCGCGGCCTGCCTAGCAACAACTCGCTGGACTTCCTGGACGAGGAGTACGAGCTGATGCAGGCCCAGGGCGCCTTCGGCGACGACGGCCACCGCATGAACGGCTGCCTGGAGGATGACTGCTGCAAGAGAGACGAGTGACGCCGGGGGTCATCCTGCTGACCGCTGAGTAAAAAAAAAACAAAAACAAAACATAAACAAAATGGTCAACGGTTCCACACCGAAGACTGGCTCTAGACAAAGGCAGAACCTTTTCGCCGTCGCTGCCGAGAAGACAGGGCGACGTCGAGTTGAGACACTGGAGCTTGTGGGCGGGACTGATATGCTGCAGCTAATGATGTCATTTCCAGCCGTTCAGAGCATTTGTTTTGAAAAAAAACAAAAAAAAAAACAAGAACGTTTCACTTACGAGTCCTCGAGTGACCGTGTAGTCTCACGTTTTCGTAAACAAGCTCGTCGAAACAAAAACATTTCCGAATGTTCCGTAAACGTTGACTTCACTTTGATAGCTGAACAAAGCCTCATGCATCGTTTCATTTTATATACTGTCCTACTGTAAACATCATCCGATCGCCTCTAAACATTCACATACGATGTACAGACGTGGGTTTTAGTTGAAAAACAAATATATTTATAAACATTAGGACGTTTCTTTCCTTCAATATAGGAGACATAAGTGTTGCTAGCTAGCTGGTCTGTTTTACATGCAAGCGTGCTAGTGTTTTTGCAACCGCAGTCCAAAATTTTAAGACAATCAAGCCCAATATAAGCCCTCGTGATATACGTTCTACGTCCTTACCAAACAGAACTTTAGCCATAACTGATTAAGTGTGATTAAGAAATGTGGGCTAGGCCAAAATTTATATATTAGCTTCAACAAGTAGCTTATTTTGGGAGTGCCACATTATTTATATATATATATATATATATATATATATATATATATATATATATATATATATATATATATATATATATATATAGAGCCCTTTATTTACTTGGTTTTAATAAGACCTTCATGAGAGCTTCAGCTGATCAGTCGCAACAAACAACATGGTAAGCTGTGAACCAGTATTCGCCCCCCACCACCTCGATCACCTCTATTTTTGCATATTTGGCCACACGTAATGGTCTCAGATCTTCTCCTTGTGTAAGAAGACATGGAGAACATGAGGAACCATGAAGCCAGACACCATCCGTGACTGGAGGTCAGTTGTTCCCAATTTTTGCCCACAGAATTGCTTTGTTTTAGCCTTATCGGAGGTATTTGGGCAATTACGGTTCTGCCAGCAGCTATTAAAGGAGGTGGACTGGCCACTGAAAGATCTTGTTCCTTCTAAGTCCACCACTCACAGGTGGACTTGCTCTTCAGATTGTGGTCTGAGCTTTAGATCTGGGACTGATGACCAGACATCCTCCTGTGGGATTTTCTAGAACGAAGCATGGCCCAGAGGTAACAAACCCTAACCCTAACCATGTCATCAAACTACCACCACCATGTTTTACTGTTGGTAGGATGTTCTTGTTGGGGAGTCTTCAACACCTCTTTATTCCAAATAGATCTTCTTTTGATCCGTCAGTCTTCAGAGTATTATTCCAAAAGGCTTAAGGCTTATCAAGGTGCCTGGCAGGTCTGGGAAGATTCCTCACTTGGAGATGATGGCTCGATGGAATCCCAGAGCTTTAAAAACGTCTTTGTAACCCTTTCCATGTGGCTATATTTCAATAACTTTGATTGTAGCACAATGGGCTCGCCTGACAGTACTTAAGCCTGAGTGTGTCTAATTGGACCCAACTATTAGCTAAATTGAGTTAATTGGTTGAATTAGCGATTTCTTTTATCCCATTATGTTAATTAAATAATCTAAAACAATTCAATGTGACAAATATGCAAAAGTTAAAGAATTCCAGGCTTTTCCACGGCACTGTAGAAATAGTCCTGACAAACGTTTCTTGGTTACGCAACTCCGTCATATAGGTCAATCCAAATTGACATAAACTTGAATCCCAGGGCACTAGTATAACATATGCATTAATATAATGGCATCACATAATTCTGCAAGACACTGCACTGAGTCCAAAGGGTGTCTTAAGATCTCACTCTGTGTTGCACTAATCACTGTGTCTTGTATGCAATGCAACTATGCATGAACATGTATTATTCCCGATTTGATAGTTTTCATGTTTCGACCAATCCTGACTGCTGGCCTAGCAGTATATATATATATATATATATATATATATATATATATATATATATATATATATATATACTGCTATACACATCCAAAACAGTCTGCCCAGTCAGCTCCCTGGATACAAAAAAGTTCAGGATGGTGAAACTGAGTTGCATGCAATGTAATTTCGGTGCAACTCGACACTTACACACTGCGATTGGAAGTGCAATTCAGATGCGGGAGACTGTAAGCAAACTTTTGCAGCCGAGTTTTAAGCAAGACGCAACTTTGCTTCATGTAGGTTCCAAGCAACTGAAGTTGCATGAAAGTTTCCCCCTGTTCAAATATGCCCTACATGTTTAAAACGTTTATTTGTGGAATTTCCTATCAAGTCAACAAGGAAATGTGACGAGGTAGTAAAAATATATTATCAACCTCGTTGCAGGAGTCTGTAAAACACTTTAAAAACTTGTTGCGCCGTGTTTGTTGCGACTGACCCAAAGACAGCAAGCCTAACTTTGGTAGGTGTTTAAAGGGGTTCCACTCAACGGCACTTCAACGTGATACATGGCACTGTAGGAATTCCACAGTGTCCTGCAACCAGGCATGAGGCAGAACCACTATCGTCCACTGGCAACAGGGAATGTTGCACTGACTTTGCCGAGGCGTTCCAATTACCTGTACATAATGTTTGCAGAGGACTTTTAAGGGCTACGCGGCCCTTTGAGGCATGTGAGGACGTGTATTTCTCAGGCTGGCAGAATATGTATAAATATGGATTTGCCTTATCAAGTATGTGTTGCCTTCCTGACTGGTTGTAAAGAAACTAAAACATACACTGTATGAAAAACATAAACGTATGTACAGTTCTAAAGCTACATGGATATATCTGCAGTGAGTCCAGACGTGTTGGCACAGGTGGGAAAGTATGCTCAGATGCCCAGAGGACACAAACGGAGAAGAGGAACTAAGAGATTGACATGGAATCATGAAAGAGCCCACAGTAATTCCATGATTTGACTCACTAAAAGAAACATGTTCCCAGTTATTAATGCTAGAAGCTTTAGCATGGCCTCCTGTTCACACTGTGAGCAGAGGTGGACCCCTGGTGTCTTGAACATGTCTTCAGTGACCACTTGAGTTGATCTGGATCAAGACTACCGCCATACTATGCTGTGCAAAAGTTAGTGTCCAGTCAAAAGGGTCGTTAAGCCTCAACAACTAAACATATTTTACAGAATTTACAGTGTCAACTGACCTTTATTGCAGCGCCCATTCTTCTCAGGAGACTCACTTTCAGTTCCTCAAACTTCCAAAGGTCAGTCGTAGAAGCTGGATCTGCTTCTCCACCATCCAAATAACCCCCAACACACTCCCTGATGTTGAGGTCTCTGGACTCTGGTGTGGTCAGTCCATTGTTCAGCTTCTTGGTTTGATGTGTCTGTATCTCCTTTTCTCACTGAGGAGCTTCTTGAAGAGGTGAACTTGCTCTTCGGATTGTGGTCTGAGCATCTTTTCAGAGTGTTGAGGTGTCTTCTCATAGGGAAGGATGGACAGAAACCCCTATGGATGTCCTCCTCACTCTCAAAGATCAAAGTGCTCTTTATCTGATGGGAGGACACGGATGGTGGGTCAACCAAGTATTCCAGGTGGTTTTTCACACCGGTTTTTCAGAGACACAGAACTTCGGAATTAGCCAAAGCTCTGATGAGCTCTGATCTCACATGAGGCTGAAGTTCCTATTGTCCAGCTACTTGTTGGAATTCTCCCGTTCCACCTTAAATGGTGCAACAGTTTCTTTCTCTTACATTAGACCAGCGTGAACCTCTGCTGCTGGGTTTGTTTAATGGGACAGGTTAGTGTCTAACTGAACCATGCCCAGACATGGAGGGACCACACCATTCCATACAAACACTAGTTATACAGTCTTATATCTCACGTCCTCAGGAAAGAACATTTGCTGTGAAATAACTTACTTAATGGCTGTTTTGACTGGACGATGTATGAGGGTTGGATTGCTAATGTGACTTAAAAGACAAATGGGACAGAAGACGTCTGATGATGAGGATGATTAGATGGACGGAAAGCTAAAAAAAGTGGTATGCGTCCTCCAAAAGTGGTTTGAGTGATTGGATCACAGTGCAGGTAGCTGTAAATGTGGTCCAGTATGACGTGGTGCTGTACCGTGATTGTAGCTGCACTCAGTGCTGTCCACTAATGACCAGACACCTAAGGGTGCCAGGTGTAAACCGGGCCTCAGATGTACAATACAGGATCCAGTCTAATTTCAGTCAGATTCGTGTTTAGCCATCCAAACAATCTGAAAAATGTTTTGAATTAAAATCGGTTTCAAACAAATTGCACAACAAGCCACTATCCTGGGTGTCCTGCAACCTTCCCACCTCTGCTGACATGTCCATCACCACAGCTTTCCATACACAATGTAACTACTGTATCTCCAAGCCAGAAAACCAACGCTATGCACTGAACACTGGGGAGTTTCTACACCACACATGAGCCATATAAACATCACAAAGCACCCAACTCTGAGAGTACACTCCTAAAAATAAAAGCTGGAGCGAAGATGTGAAAGAAACCGGCCGGCCTGTGTCCGTAGGAAACCTTTAGGTTATTCCTTATTTCTGCAAAGTGGATGGAATTGCAAACTTTTCCAACGTTACGTGGTCCTGACGCTGTGGTCTGAGGCCACCGAGGTCCTCTGAAAGGTGGGTCCTCAGAAGGACTGCCCTATCAAGCCAAATCTAAGGTTTATATAAAACGCTGCCTGTTGCGGTTCCTCTGCTTGACCGTATCATGAAGGTAGTGGAGACGTATCCTTCACTGCCATACATATTCCGTAGCACCCGGTGTCATTGCCGATTCAGTTAGGAAGAAAAAGAGTAGGAGACTTGAGCACTGACAATGGAAGACCACTGCAGGCAGTCAGGCGTCGGCTTCGGAAGCAGCCTTCAAAAAAGAGTCGGCTCACGAAATTTAGTGGAAAAAACTGCCGTTCCTAAGAAATTTGACAAGCAGGGCGTCGGTGCAGCAAGTAAGGGCTGTCCTGCAAGCGGAAACCTGTTAAACTGACCGAAAGCTGGACTGCATTTTAACTACGCCCTCGGAGGCAGCGTCCTCCTCCTTTAGTTGTCCATCCGTTTGGCCTTTTTAAGGAATTGTGAATTGTTTAGCTTCATGGGCGACAGAAGACCAGGAAGGATCTTTAACGGCAGGGTCCTTGAAAACTGTCAGGACTGGATTCTCCTGCTCGGAAGAGTCTGGGATGACATTGCGTTCTAGGAACGCGGCCCTCGTCCTGCACCAACAATGTTCAACTAGAGCAGCTCAACAGCCGCATTTCTGAAACAGCCTGTTTAACAGTTCCAGCATGTTCTCTTGCTGGAAGACTGGAGTCTTGCTTTGGTGTGCCATGAATCAATAACTAAATTAGGCTTTCCTTGGTATGGAAATTCAGCTCCTTGTCCTTGTTGGACACGGAGGTCTACTGAGATCTACTTAAGGACCAATGAATGGCTGTACACAGAAGTGGTTTCGCAGGTGAGGTGAGATGAGACGATGTTTAAGAAGAATCTTTATTTTTAGGAGTGTACACAGACATTCTGTGGACAATCCCAGTCCACCACAGTTGGGGGCAGTCGTGGGCTGAAGGTTAGGGATCCGATCTTGTGACTGAAGGGTTGCCAGGACATGACTGAAGTGCCCTTGAGCCCTTGAGGCAGCTAAGCCCTACTGGGTTAGAGGTGTTGTGGATAGGGCTGCCCAACGCTCCAAGCAAGTGTGCTCACTACTGCCCCCTAGTGCGTATGTATATGTGGGTGTTTCACTGCACGGACGGGTTAAAAACTTCTATTTTAGAAGTTCAGTAGTCTAGAAGTGACAAACGCAGATAGTTGACTCCGGTTCAGGAACGCGATGGGTTTCTGGCTTGAGAGCTTGTTTTCTAATTGATTCCTACTGTATTAAATCCAGGTAGCTCTTCAGAAAGGAACATGTAAATGCTGGCAGTTGACTTGAATCTTTATTGTTTCGATGCTTTCTTATCGTGTTTCCTGTCCATGCTGTATTTCAGACACTAATACAGATATTCTGTTGTTTTCTGCCTTCGATCTCTGTGCAATATGCCGCTCCTGCATCGAACATGTCACAACGTGTAAATAACGTGTTTTTAAATTATTACTTTTTACATACATACTTTGACGACTCTATTTTCCCGTATTCGTTTGTATCTGTAGTAGCGAGCCTGGTTTTTATTTCGTTTTTTTATTTTTTTATTTCACTTTCTTTTTTTCTTCTGTTGTAAACAAAACTCTCTTGTGCCAACCCCGTACCTGCGGAGGACACTTCTTTCTCCTGACCATGACTTTAAGACTTTCTGTAAATATGAATTCAAAGAAACTGTTTCTCTATTCTATGTAATTAAAAGTAAAAAAAAAAAAACTAACGGGAAAAAAATATTTTAGCTATTTAAACAGACAGTATGTAACTAGTGTTGGTCTTTCTTTACTATTGCTATGGTCTTTTTTTTTTCTTAGTTCTAGTGACCCAGAGGCCTTTTGGATAAAGAACTAATTAAAACTGTATTCAAATTCTAAAAATCTGAAAAATTTCACTGTAAAAATTGAATCTGAAAATGATTTTTTGGCGTCAAGCTAATACGTCTTTGGATTGGATCATGTACAGATATAAATAAATAAATAAATGAATAAATGCTCAATAAGTCCAGCTGCTACCCAAACACTTAATTTTAAAAAGTTGGTCCAATCACATGGTTTCAGTGATTTTCTAAAATAGTGCCCTCTACAGGCAACGTCTGCCAATTTCTTTGCACAATTTCTGTTTGTTTGCTGAAATGACACACCAATATGTTAAACTCAGCACATAAACAGAAACTTTGCATTAAAATCCGCCATATTTATGTTCCCTGTAGAAAACAAATGTGTTGGTCATTAACAAAACATGTGATTCGACCAGGAGGCTCAAACTTCAGAATAAGCTCAATTCTGAAGCCGGGCTGGACTAAAACAGGACGAGTAGTTTGAAGTCGTTTGCATTTCGTGGATAAGGGTTAAATGCTGGTGTTCTAGATGGTTGTGGCCTCAGGTGTCTACTGATCTACAGTACCGGTGTAAATACTGTACAGGTTGTGTCATTAAATTTATCCTGTCAATGAGAAATGGGGGACGGCCAGTTCTGAAAGAAAAAAAAAAAGAAAAACTGAGGTGACTTTTTAACCAAATAAATTTCTTAAAATTAGTCTTTTTGTCTTTTTTGTGTGTTTTCATTCAAGATGTCCAAGCGAAAGTGATTTGAACTGAAAATAATTCTCCAGTTTCATTCCATATTTCCAAGTTTCATTTCATATTCTTAAGTTTCATTCCTGGTTCTCTAGTTTCATTCCATATTCTCCAGTTTCAATCCATATTCTCAAGTTTCATTCCATATTTTAAGTTTCATTCCATATTTTCAAGTTTCATTCCATATTGTCAAGTTTCATTCCTGGTTCTCTAGTTTCATTCCTGGTTCTCTAGTTTCAATCCATATTCTCAAGTTTCATTCCATATTTTAAGTTTTATTCCAAATTCTCAAGTTTCATTCCATATTTCAAGTTTCAATCCATATTGTCAAGTTTCATTCCATATTTCAAGTTTCTATCCATATTGTCAAGTTTCATTCAATATTCTCAAGTTTCAATCCATATATTCAGATTTTTCAGTCATTATTTAATTATTTCCTAAACAGCTTGCCATAATACATTTTATATATATAATTTCCCAAGCTATTCTGGATCATTTCTTTTGGTCCATTTATCGTAAAATTGTAAACAACAACTGCTGCGTTCAAATGAATTGAAAAAACACACAATACACACTCAAAACAGACAATATATAGTTTGACATCAGTGCATAAACATTAGTTGTTTTTCTTTCACAAATGTCTTTATAGAAACCCAACGCTCACTCTATCTTTACAAAAATAAATTTACGTCTCAATTTTTTACAAGTCGCAAAAAAGATAACCACATGGCTTTAAAGTCCTCAAGCTTCCCCTCAGCTAAATAAATCAGTTTCTCCAAAGCCAGATTGTTGGACATTGGTTTAATCCATGGGTTTATCCCTCAGTCCCTCAGTATCTTCCAGTTCAGCGAGATCACGTGTTTGGTCTGTAAAAGGCAAGATCTGACAAGTTTCCTCCTTAACATAAACATTAGTAAAACACTAAATGTAAAAACAGTTATTTAGTCCAAATTAAATCAAATTAATGAAGAAAATGGAAATTAGTTTTTGCTTGAATGCTGAATATACAGATTACCTGCTGTTTCAGATTCACTTCCTACAAAATCTACAGAAACTTTAAATATTGCAGGACAGCATTAACACTGCGACTCTTATTCCATATAGCGACTTCCAATAATCAGTTCCAGCCAGTACAAAACACTGTGCATGTTATGATCAAGTGATTATGTGATGGTGTGACAGGCTTGTCTGTAATATGAGTGTTTAAGCCCAAACCGTGATCTGTGGAACTGCAAACCTGGTTGATTTGCCCCCTGGAGGCTCCATTTAACCTCTTAACCTCCAAACTGAGACAGAAACACACTTTTACAGTTCTAGGGTCCAACAAGTTCTTATTGTTATAGACGTTTATTTGCTCTTTTAAGAGTATAGTTGATGTTTTTACGTCCCAGAAAATACACAGCATGTTAGAACATGACATTAAAACCCTGATTTTGGTTCACAGCCCCCTGCATACTGCTTTGTCTGCCCACCACAAACTTGTTACCCAAAAACAAAACAAAACATCATATATAAATTAACATGTTATAAGTTATAGAGAAGAGCAGTGACCTGAGAGAGACTGAGGAGCAGATACTAGTGGAAAAAATCTGGATGTAATTTTTCAAAATTTCATTTTTTATTATTATTTTTTAATTTAACTAAATTTGTATCTTCTCATTTTTTTTAATTTTTAAGGCTTTTTTTCCTCCACCAAATAAAATAAAAAAAATAACACAACACACGTTTTCAGAACCTTGACCACAATGTAGTGAGCCAGACTGACCGTTCGTGAATACTGTATATATGAACAAGTTAAATCTTGTTGAGGGAAATTAAAAATTCTAAATTCAAATCTAACAGCAAACAAATATTAGGGGTAAAATTTGTGGGAGTTTTACAAAAACAACAGATGTTCTTCCCTCGGTGTCAGCGCAGCAGTTGGGGCTGACCGATGAACGAATTTGTAAGAGCAGTTTTCAATCATTTCTCAATCATTTTGTTGCTTTAAGCTGTTTTAAGTGGGAAATTAAGCTCATAACACTAAGATGCATTCACAGATCATGTCTTAAATAATGAGGTGCTGGCCTTTTCAGAAAAAAATGATTTACAGAAATAATCGCAATTAAACTGCAAAATCGGTCATAAAAATAGATATATTTGCCCTGTAGCGCAAAAAAATAGAGCAGCAGTGTGTAAAGATTATTAATTTAATAATAATAATAATAATAACAACAACAATAGCAACAACAACAAGCTTGGAGGTATGATTACTGCACAGTTATCAGCTGGCAGCCTATTCTGTATAATAATAATAATAATAATAATAATAATAATAATAATTGTCATATAAGGTAACAATTAAATGATAACGGAATATATTCCCTCCCTTAAAAATAAATCAGTCCACATAATTCAAATCAGCACAAACCCAAACTTGATCTACACTACCAAAGTTGAGCACAGCAAAGCTACAAAGAAACCACAGCTGACCACACCACACTTCCTTCCATCACATTCAAAAGGCTATTACTTTAACAGTTTAGCCCCTGCGTGGTCATTTCTCAGATCTACAAACATCCAGCTTCGCGTGTTTAATCTGAATTTGATTGTAAAATAAAGTGATCCACCTTCATTTTGTTAGAAGGTTGAGGCAAATAATAAACAAACATCACTGCAGAGCCCAAAGCCAAGCAAGACCCTAAACACACTGAAAACATGGAATGCAGTTCTAAACTGACTGTCCAGAACAACGGCTACGTCCGGTTTTAGACAAATCTATGACCCAAACATACTACAATGACAGGACACGGCTGGGTCACTTCGTTTTTAAGGTAATGTCTGAACAGACACTACCTTGAAAGAGCAAAAGTCCATATATCTTTTTTTTATGCAGGCTTAGATCATAATGTGAGTCAGGAACGACTTTAAATGGGAATTTCTTGTGTTTTCTTAAACGTCTGCATATTAAAAGGGTGCATATGGAAGCCATTCAAAGCGGTTTGATGTTAAATACTCGGTTTGAATTGTTCACAATGGTGATGATGGGAACCAGAGTTTGTAATATCTCACAAACTTTCCTCACAGAAAATTACACAAAATGGTTATGAATATGCTGCCCCCCCAAAAAAAATATACATATAAATTTTTTTTTGTGGCAGCATATTCATAACCATTTTTTTTAGAGAGCGAGAGAAAGAGAGAGAGAGCGCTATAATATCTCCAACAAATGTATCGCCAGCACAGTTGAGTTGCTAAGTTTCTTTAAAATGAACCATCCAACACCTCTGAAATTTTTTAATATTGGTGGAATTCCCTTTTGAGTCAACACAGGCAGAGCTCACCAATTTCCCGCCTCATCAATGCAGCCAATGTTTGGTTTCTGAAGCCTGCTTCTTTAAATGGCTTATAGCAGAGAAAATCAAGTTTTGTTTTGTTTTTATAGACGGAATGTATCCTTCACTCAGCAGTCGGTATACACTAACACGCCCATTAATATTATAATTATTTGATTGTTTTTACACGTAAAATCAAACAAGTGTCACGAGTGAGCATCAGAATGAAAAAGCACAGGAGAAATGTAGGATATGGGCCCTTTAACCCTATTCTGAAACTATGGTGCTAGTATAACAGTCTACTGCATCTTTTCCACTGCAGGGCATCAACGGTTCTGAGCACGGAGGATAAACGTTCTGTTGGCTTTTCCACATGGACATGGTTCTACATGGTTCTAAAATCTGGCTGAGCCCGGTCTTCTCAGCTAACCATACTTAGGAACGTAGCTATTCGCTGATCAGTACCACACGGTCTCACCCAACCCACTGCGTTATTACAAACCAGAAAACGATAATAAGTTCATTTTTGGTCACATAAGCAGCAAATAAACAAAAGCAGGTCTCAATTTTCAATCCTCCACTAAATTAATACTAAAACTTCAATCAGGTAACTTCAACCTTCACCAGGAAAGAGCAGCTGGTTAGCATTAGCTTAGCTGACAGCTCAGAACAGGTTCAGTTCAGAAGATTCACAATTCACAAATTTAGATGATAAAGTCTCAACTCTGAGAAAACAAAGTCGAGTGCCTGACGTTGGAAAGACAGAAACCACAAATTAAACCTGCTCTGTGGTGTTTGAAGCTGTAGCTAAGCTAAAGCTAGAGGAGTCCTCCACAAATTAAACCTGCTCTGTGGTGTTTGAAGCTGTAGCTAAGCTAAAGCTAGAGGAGTCCTCCACAAATTAAACCTGCTCTGTGGTGTTTGAAGCTGTAGCTAAGCTAAAGCTAGAGGAGTCCTCCACAAATTAAACCTGCTCTGTGGTGTTTGAAGCTGTAGCTAAGCTAAAGCTAGAGGAGTCCTCCACAAATTAAACCTGCTCTGTGGTGTTTGAAGCTGTAGCTAAGCTAAAGCTAGAGGACTCCTCTCTACCCCACTCACCTCAGTTCAGGTTCTATCAGACTAAATGTTGCTGTGCTACCAGAAGGATTGGTGATAAAAACATAACAGCAAATTAAAAGTTGACTGATTCGTGTTGCAGTTACAGAAACCTGTTCTGTAGTGTTTTTAGCCAAGCTAACATGAGTGTACGGTTCCTCCTACTGAGGTACAGGGTCAGCTCCAGTTAACTAAAGCTTAAAAACACTTTTTCTTAGAGGACAAAGACTTGAGTTAGATACAAATTCAAAAATCTGGTGTTGAAATGACAGAAAGATAAAAAAAATAGAATTGTTCTGTGGTGATTGGTGCTGTATCCTGCTGTAATATGTTAATGCTAATGTATTTAGCCAGCTACAAGTTAAACTCACCACAGTACAGGCTCAGTTCCAGTAACTGATGTTAAAATAACACCATTTAGAGGCCAAAAATTCTAAGAGAGACAGTGTTGGAGTGACAGACGCACAGTTTTGTGGTGGGTGTAGGGATTAGCCTGTTTACTTGTAGCAATCTTTTGTGTAGTTTTCTTAAGGCTTTCCTGGTTCTGATTTAGCAGCATAACAAACGGAAAAAGAAACTGTAACCGGTCCAAGATGTCCAAACCAGGGCGTAACAGCACAGTACGGTCCTTAGAATCATTTATCTCAACAGTGAAAGAGGTCCATGTCGTCTATTACCTGTTAGCTACGTTAGCTTCACACCTCCAAAAGTTCCAGGCACACTAAAAAACATTGGCTTATCAACTACATCGTTGGGTAAAACTATTCCTTTGAGTAACTCATAGTAAATGTAGCCAGCATATCATTAGCATACCAGGTAACAGTCAGGGCTGGTGATCTTATAGTTAAATTAACTGCTGTCTTACTTTTAATATCGCTCATTCAGTTTATGATCTTCACTGGATTAAATTACATGGAGATGTTCGAACACTCCAGTCAGATTATAATCTCTTATGAAAATATCTGGAGCACTTTCAGAGCAATTTCGGTTGATTTGCTGAGTTTAACATGTTGAAGAAAAATAAAACTAAGGTGCCATTTAGAGATGAAATCGCTGCAGTCCTGCGCGAGACCCCTCGGTTCTAGCTCCTCATTCAAACACTAGATGGCTTGTGTGCTGATAGAAAACGTGTGGTGAATTTTTTTTTACCATATCTGATTAAAAGATACTAGCGTTGATCGTGGGGAGAAAGCAGAGTGAAGACCATTAACACCACTAACCTGATACCATTCTGAGAGATCATTCAACCCAGTACAGTGAAGATCAGAAGACAGCACAACTAGCGAAGACCACTGATCACAGGTTTGTGCTAAACCAACAACAACAAACCAAATGAATACATTCTATTGTTTTTAAAAGTATCGGCTATTATTCATTTAGGCAGTGGCCCCAAAACCCTGCTGGTTCCATCTTTAGTACTCAGGGCCACATCTATTAAACTGAGTATATAAAGAGATATTGTGTATGAATGTGTAGAAATGGGTTCTCTGTATAGGATGTGTTTATCTATCTACACGCAAACCCTTACATACGACTGTAGTTGATAGAACAGAGACGTATGGCTGCACGATATGGACCAAAATATCAGTATTGCTACATACTGTGAGTTGGATACGCGGTGTGATAGTAATAAACAATCAGCGCTGTTGTGGTTCAAGACCTTGTTCATCAAAAGACCCCCACACAAGCACTCATGGGGAGCTCTGACTGGTCAGGAAGCTCACAGTACAGGAGAAACAACACTGTGCCTGGTGATTGCAAACCGCAGCCCTCAGCGACAGGTAATATCGCAGGAGTGATCGGATCGGCCGGACCTCGATTACCCCGGACAGCTTCTGGACAGTTATTTCCATTGTTCTCAGGTAGGACTGGAATTGGAGTGGAGCTCACTGGACCCGCGGTAGCCAGTAAAGGTCAGTCCAGTCCAGTGTGGTCTTCCAAACTGTGTTTATCCTCAGTAGGTGTCCGAGTATCAGTAGTCCCAGGACACCTGGTCGGAACGTAAGGACGTCTGTAGGGAGCGCATGTCCCGGAGCAGTCGCAGGCTGTCCTTACTGCTTCCTCCAGGTCTGGGATTTACCTTCACCGACTCAGCCGCACGGCCTCGAGTGCTCACCGTCGTCGTGACCTTCACCTCACCGCCAGCAGGACTCCGCCGACGAGACTGCTTCTTCAGCTTGACCATCTGAGGACCGAGAGACAGGGACATCTATAAAATACTGTTTATAGACACCTTATTGTCCCTATTAGTCCTGATCACTAGTGAGGTCAGGTACTGATGTTGAACATTGCTGTGAGGATTTGATTGAGTGTTAGTGAGGTCAGGTACTGATGTTGAACATTGCTGTGAGGAATTGATTGAGTATAGTGAAGTCAGGTATCGATGTTGAACATTGCTGTGAGGATTTGATTGAGTGTTAGTGAGGTCAGGTACTGATGTTGAACATTGCTGTGAGGATTTGATTGAGTATTAGTGAGGTCAGGTACTGATGTTGAACATTGCTGTGAGGATTTGATTGAGTGTTAGTGAGGTCAGGTATCGATGTTGAACATTTCTGTGCGGATCTGATTGAGTGTTAGTAAGGTCAGGTACTGATGTTGAACATTGCTGTGAGGATTTGATTGAGTGTTAGTGAGGTCAGGTACTGATGTTGAACATTGCTGTGAGGATTTGATTGAGTGTGTATACAGTGTATCTAAAACAGCTGCTAGCTTACCAGGGCTTGGTGGCGTCGGACTTTGGCGATCTGTTCTCCTTTTCCCTCCATCTTCTTCACCAGGTTTTCCATCTCTCTTTCCAGATCCTGCCTCAATCGGTCCGAACGACACGCCTGGATCTGCTTGCCCAGCTCCTGGTGCTCGCTAAAACCCCCAAATAATAATAATAATCATCATCATCATCATTAGTTTAAATGCTTTGTGGAAATATTCTTTGTTGACGACACTTACAAGCTCATGGTTCCAAACTCGTCCTGCAGGGCCAGCAGCAAGTCTGAGAGCTCTTCGCTGCAGGAGGAGGAAGAGGAGGAGCTACTGCTTGAGTGATGTTCTTTCCCATTGGCTAGGGGCGTGTCTCCCAGCACACGCTCGTTACAGAGCTGACGGTTGTGCTGCTTCAGGAGGTGAAGAACATGCTGGACGTTCGCTCGGACAGAGTGACTCGTTCCAGTAGACTAGAGACAGCAAGAGTGTGGGAGAGTGACAGCGTGAGGGAGGAAAAAAACAAACAAACAAACAAACATACAGTTGCTAACATGTTACATGCCGTGTACTAAAAATAACAGAAGAATGATCTAAACAGAGTCAGAACTGTTCACAGTGGAGGTGAATGGAACCAGACGTCCTCCTCTAAAAGCTCCTCACAGAAAGTTCTTACAGTAGATGTTATAAATACACTGTCTGATTCTGAGACGCTGTTTATGATAGTTTAGAGAAGATCTCAGTCTTAAACTCCATTCATGGTGGAGGGATACATGCAGGACGCTGTGAGGTTCAAATAGTCCCCAAAGAAAACCTAGTATTTTCAACTCTTCCACATTTTACCATCAACATCTATATAAACTCAGAAGACACGAGTAGGTTCACTGGTGGGTTTGTGTGTATGTGTTGTAAACATGGAGACCCCTGATTCCCAACACCACCACTGTAAAGACCATCACCAACAACACTGTAAAAACAATCACCACCACCACTGTAAACACCATCACCACCACCGTAAACACTATCACCACTGTAAACACCATCACCATGGTAAACACCATCACTAACACCACTGTAAACACCATCACCACCACTGTAAACACCATCACCACCACTGTAAACACCATCACCACCACCACTGTAAACACCATCATCACCACTGTAAACACCATCATAACCACTGTAAACACCATCACCAACACCACTGTAAACACCATCATCACCACTGTAAACACCATCACCACCACTGTAAACACCATCACTACCACAACCACCACTGTAAACACCATCACTACCACTGTAAACACCATCATCACCACCACTGTAAACACCATCATTACCACCACTGAAAACACCATCATCACCACCACTGTAAACACCATCATTACCACCACTGTAAACACCATCACCAACACCACTGTAAACACCATCACCACTGTAAACACCATCACTAACACCACTGTAAACACCATCACCAACACTGTAAACACCATCACCACCACCACTGTAAACACCATCACCAACACCACTGTAAACACCATCACCACTGTAAACACCATCACTAACACCACTGTAAACACCATCACCACTGTAAACACCATCACAACCACCACTGTAAACACCATCGACCAACAAACCACTGTAAATCACCATCACCTACTGGATACACCATCACTAACACCACTGTAAACACCATCACCACCACTGTAAACACCATCACAAACACCACTGTAAACACCATCACCACCACCACTGTAAACACCATCACCAACACCACTGTAAACACCATCATCACCACTGTAAACACCACAACCACCACTGTAAACACCATCATTACCACTGTAAACACCATCATAACCACCACTGTAAACACCATCACCACCACCACTGTAAACACCATCACCACCACTGTAAACACCATCACAAACACCACTGTAAACACCATCACCAACACCACTGTAAACACCATCATCACCACTGTAAACACCATCATCACCACTGTAAACACCACAACCACCACTGTAAACACCATCATTACCACTGTAAACACCATCACTACCACTGTAAACACCATCATTACCACCACTGTAAACACCATCATTACCACTGTAAACACCATCACTACCACTGTAAACACCATCACTACCACTGTAAACACCATCATTACCACCAATGTAAACACCATCTGAACCATCTCACACCAAAACCACTCAAACACTGAGGTGAATTAAAAAAATGGTAGAATGATATATTTATATATATTGCGTATATACATGTTTGTGTGTATGAGTGCTGTAATCCTACCGTCCCAGCTACGAAGGGAACGTCCCCCAACCTCAGTCTGTAATGCGGCTGAGCGTGAGAATGCTGCTGCTGCTGCAGAGGCTTCTGGGAACAAAACAGGTATCAACTTATTACAGCTTGAACTGGAATTTCAATCCAGTCTGATTATTTACTGTCCAATCAACAGCAGTGCATCCACACTCGGCCTAAGCCTAACAAGACTCTGTCCGAACCTGACTCGACCCACATCACTGAGAGCACTGGGTACACAATATCAACACCAGCAGTCGTCAGATCTCAGACTACTCGAACTGGTAGGGTGTTTTTCAGGTTCGGTATGATTTTCAGTTCTGAGATCAAGGGTCTCATAGAACTTCGGGATGTTATAAAAGTCCTGTGTATGTTGATGCTGCCAGTCCACCGCTCTCACACGCTCACTTAGGTTTGTTGACGTTGGAGAGGAGGGAAGCGGGTGTCTTAGGGAGCTCTGGGGGCGGGGCGATAGGGCGATGTAATTAGATATCAGTAATGACTGACATGTGAGCTAATATGACACGCAATAACCGCGCGCACTATGAGGGGCAAAGAGCTGCGGCGCCCCCTGCCTCAGAGTTTTATGAACTGAAAGTGAAAACCTGATGACCCCCTACTACGGTGGCCTGCTGCTGAACCAATCCTATACACTGCATAACATCATGACACACTAATAATATATTTAAAGAGTGATTTCAGTTTAACTGAGTGGTTGGGTTCTGAGTGGTTGGGTCAGCAGTTGTGTAGTCCATAGAGACACACTAATATAAGTATATATATATATATATATTTGAGATGGACCGATCTGCGGTTTTGAGGGCAATTCCGATCGCCGATCACTTTTCAGCACGTTCGGCCGATAGCCAATACCGATCGAGGACGGAGTATACGCCATGGCAGGCAACATGTAGTTATTTTTTATTTTAAGTCATGAAACATGGTCTAAACTGGTTTATTACCATTTTTAACGAGCTCATATGAAACTGCATAATATTTTAAACTAAATTAACAGTAAATAAACAAAGTAAATCAAACAAATATCACCAATACTGCAATAATTACATTTAGACTCTTAATTTAAAACTAAAAAAGATAATTAAATAAATACAGTAAAAACTGCAGTCATTAAACTTAGACTTTTTATTTTTTTGATATATATATATATATATATCGTCACTGTCCAACAATGTAGACTTTACAGGACAGGCCAAAAACCTTCTTCTATTTTTATGGAAGTCAATGGAACCAGAATTTTTTTCTAAAATGTTTTGGGAGCATTTCTTTTGGTCCAGTAACCATGAAATATGTTCAAATTATGTAGAAAGCTAATTTATTTTTTA
>CM038716.1:9864265-9909265 GCA_021613375.1 Megaleporinus macrocephalus
CTACAGAACACTGGAAGTGAGACATTCCATAAAAACTTATTTTTTTGGAATATATATATATATATATATATATATATATATATATATATATATATATATATATATATATATATATAAATAAATCCTTCTGAGACCCAGAAAAATTAAAGTTTGAGAACTTCAGTAGTTTCAACATGAAATTGGGGTTTTTTAAAAAAAACATTTTTAATTATTGTTTTATGGAATGTCCTTTATAGTAGACATCAGGACATTGTTGATGACATATTACTTGTTTCTTGTTCTGCATCAGTCCATAAACCCTTCTACAACATCAGCACCAACTCAACCATAGACAATAATGTAAATAAAAACTAAGTAAACAAACACTGTTTACCTTTTTTATACCATTTCCACCTTTGTCAGTATAAGAAATACTTAAAATGCACTGTATATAAACATAAACAGGAACAAACAATAACCCATTCCAAAGATAACCATTAATTTAATTAAAATAAAAATAAAATTTTAAAAATCCAGGTTTAAACAGTTTTTAGGCCCACTAGCTTAACCTGTGTTAATCACTTTAAACCTTTAGCCAAAGTTTCACACTTTCCACACGTAGTACCAAACTTCTCTTATTCCATTTCATTTTAATGTTCTATTTTTAAATGTACAATTATGTAACATTTTCTAATAAATTAAAAATAAATGTTATTACTAATCAATTAAAAATAAATTAGTAATGAATGTACTTGTTTACATGTTTACAGAGCTTACATGTTGCAAAATGATCTCAGCCTCAGTCAAATTCCTGTCCCCTGTGACATCACTAATTTAATATAAAACCAGATTTATATAGTCCCAATGTCTCCACTACAAATAATACATCAATAAAAAGTACTTTGAGAACCAGCTACACCAGTTTTATACCTAAAATATATCAATTATAGGACTAGAAACATAATAAATACATATTATTTGATAGTTTATCTCTCGTTCCCATTAAATGTGGTTACTAGGAAACAGCCAGAGGACAAAAATTAGTTACCAAATCTTACAAGGGGAGGGAGACATACACATATATATATATATACACACTACCTATACTAATTATTAAACAGTTAATATTTGTATATTAGCTGTATTATTGGAGTTCAGTGGTCCACATGATATACCGTGATTAACCAGCAGATGGAGCTGTTACTCCAGATTACTCAGAGCACACTTGGTCACACAGAGTAACAGCACAGCAGTGAATAATGTATGATGGTCGTATACAGGGCTCGGGATTGGCCCTCCAATTGTCATCCTTCTGCCCTCTGACTCGTTCTGTTTTCCATCCCGTCCCTCAGGAGCGAGAAGTGTGTCAGGGCTATCAGGTGTCAGTGTTGGCTGTCAGGAATACTGCCGCAAACCTATGTACACATAAGGTGAAGGACACGTCCACCTGTCCAGAGATTTTAAATAAATATCCTCTCCGTCCAGAGAAAAACACGTATATCTATTTTTGTCAATTTTTATTTTTCTACATCGTTTGAAGGCGACAGCTGCCGTTTACACTGTGTGCAAGTTTCTTGACGAGTGGACCAACAGAAATGCTCCAAAATAGCTTGGACAATATTCTGGTTCCATTGACTTGCATTGAAAGTAAAGACAGTTTTTGGCCTCTTCTGTAAAGTTAAACATTTTCTTTGGACAGCAATGATATGCAGGTTTTTGTTACCCAAGTTTACAGTGAACATCAGTACCTGACCTTACTAACACTCAATCAAATCCTCACAGCAAAGTTCAACATCAGTACCTGACCTCACTAACACTCAATCAAATCCTCACAGCAATTAATACTCAATCTAATTAAACATGGCTATGTTTGAGCTAAGCCTGTGTATAAATGAGCTAAACAAATCCTTCCTGTGTAGACATGTGACTCATAACCACTATAAGGGTCCTGAACGGAGTCTACTACATCACCTGCAAGACCACTTCACTCATTTCTCCACCGTGTGCTGCTTCAGTAGAAAAGTAGACCTGTTGCACTGATGTGTGTGTGTGTATGTGTATATATATATATATATATTTGTATGTGTGTGTCTGCATATGTATGTAGGTGTGTATATGTGTGTTCGTATATATATATATATATATATATATATATATATATATATATATATATATATATATATATATATATATATATATATATATATATATATATGCATGTGAGTATGTATGGGTGTATTTGTATATGTTGTATGTATGTGTGTCTGCATATGAATGTGTGAGTTTGTGAGTCTGTATATATATTTGTATGTGTGTCTGCATATGTATGTATGTGTATATACATGTGTGTTCGTGTATGTATATATGTGCATGTGTGTGTATCTGCTTGCATACATGTGTATTTGTTTGTATGTATGTATGTATGTATGTATGTATATGTATGTGTGTGTCTGCATATGTATGTAGGTGTGTATATGTGTGTTCGTGTGTAGTATATATATATATATATATATATATATATATATTTATATATAATATATATATATATATGAATATGTGCATGTGAGTATGTGTGTGTGTTTGTCTGCATATGTATGTATGTGTATATACATGTATGTTCGTGTATGTATATATGTGCATGTGTGTGTATCTGCTTGCATACATGTGTATTTGTATGTATGTATGCATGTATGTATGTATGTATGTATATGTGCATGCGTATTTGTATGTGTGTGCATGTATTTGTATGTGTTTATATGTGTGTGTATGTATGTGTGTGTGTATGAATATATGTGCATGTGTGTGTCTGCGTGCACACGTGTGTGTTTGTATGTATATGTGTGTGTGTAGGAGAGTGGTGTGCAGGTGAGTGTGTTACCTCCGCTGCTGCTCTCTGGAAAGGCTTTAACAGGTCTTGGTGTTTGTAGTAGGTGTGTGTTGATGAAGGGTCGGCCGGCAGGGTATTCAGTGTAGGAGGTCATGGATGCGCTGTCAGACATCGTCCTGCCTCTGGAGGGCACCGTCAGCACCTCCTACATGCAGAGGGTAGAAAAAAGGGTTGTGTTTCATGAACAGTGTAACACATACGACACCTTTCTGAATGCAGCTGTTATCCGTAGTTGGGACGAGGGGAATGCTCGGCTCTGTATCAGCTCCACTGACCATACAGGAGCTCCACTTACAGACACTTACTCTGTTCTTTAATGATCAGGACCCCCACAGGACCACCACAGGGCAGATACTATTAGGGAGGTGGATCATTCTCAGCAGTGCTGCTGCTGCTGGAGTGTTTAAACACCTATTAGTGTCACTGCTGGACTGAGAATCGTCCACCAACCAAAACTATCCAGACAGCAGTGTCCTGTGGGCGGCGTCCTGTGTCCACTGATGAAGAACTAGAGGAACACAAACTGTGCAGCAGCAGATGAGCAGATCCACTCTCACCAGCACAAGAACGACCCATCACCCTAGTAGTATCTGCTCTGTGGGGGTCCTGATCATTAAAGAACAGAGTAATAAAGTGTACAGAGAATCAGATGAACTACAGTCTGTAAGTGTAGGACTACAGAGAGCTCCTACATGGTCACTCTGTTGTGTTGCCAGGCATTCAGAAAGTAAACCCGAAGAGACTCTCCCTGCTGAAGCTCTTCTCTCCGCTATTGTTTACCTGTTCGCGCTCCGCGGCGGTGGGTTTACAGCCTGGCTCCATTAAAGCGCAGAAGGAGGTCCGTTCCAGAGTCTGAACATCTCAAACACAACACAGTCACATTTTACTGAGCAGAGAAAAACCTGAACTGACAGGAAACAAAATACTGCCGCCGAAAAGTGAGCGAGTGAAGCCAGCGCCCAAACAAAGCGGCGCCAATAGCAGCTTAAAAGCCTCCTCTTCAAAATAAAAGTCCCCCAGAATATAATATAGACCTTATACAACTACTGCTATTACTACTACTACTACTACTACTACTACCACTACTCCTCCTCCTCCTACTACTACTACTACTACTACTGCTATTACTACTACTACTGCTATTACTACTACTACTACTACTACTACTACTACTGCTATTACTACTACTACTACTACTGCTATTACTACTACTACTACTACTACTACTACCACTACTCCTCCTCCTACTACTACTACTACTACTACTGCTATTACTACTACTGCTATTACTACTACTACTACTTCTACTACTACTACTGCTATTACAACAACTACTACTACTACTACTACTACTACTACTACCACTACTCCTCCTCCTCCTCCTACTACTACTACTACTACTGCTATTACTACTACTACTGCTATTACTACTACTACTACTACTACTACTACCACTACTCTCCTCTCCTACTACTACTACTACTACTGCTATTACTACTACTGCTATTACTACTACTACTACTACTATTACTACTACTACTTCTGCTATTACTACTACTACTACTACTACTATTACTACTACTACTACTACTACTACTACTACTGCTATTACTACTACTACTACTACTACTACTAATAATAATAATAATAATAATAATAACTGTAAAAGATGTTTTTAGAAACACCACAAATGTTTTTTAAACATGTATTTTTTTTACATTTTGGATTCACTTCAAGCTAAAAATCGTACACATTGCACGGTTATACGATCGTATCATTATAATTAATTATAAGTATAATAAATCTTATTTTTGTACCTACTTTCCTTGTGTATTGTTTTACTACACGGGTCAATAGTTCAATAGATATTATTATTATTAATACTATTAACCTACAACATCACATTCAGTCAGAGGCTCAGCAAGCTCAAGTCATCATACAGTTCCCAATAACATATACAGCCATTCCAGCCTTGCAGCGTTCTAATAAACTAAAGGGCCAAAAGCTGGTGGAGACCAGGCCGAGCTCGTTGAACATCTGTGATGTCACAAGAACCAACTTATTTACATATATACAGCTATTTAGTCAACTTTAAAGGAGACAACAAAAATTTTACTTTCAATGCGTGTTAATGGAACCAGAATTTTTTCCAAGCTATTTTTGGGCATTTCTATTGGTCCATTAATCACACACACAACACACACACACACACACACACACACATATATATATAAATGCAGAGCTTATTTACATGTCTCAGTCTTAAAGGTGCAGTAACACCAGTCAACAGGGGGAGCAGCTGAACCAGGCCTTTATGACTTTTATTCATTTATTTATTGAAAAATTAACAAAGTTCATCATTTCCAGCATTTCTGAGTTCCGGCTGGTTGCGTAGCTCAGTCTGTACGTTGTTGATGGATACGGACGTCTGGTGGAAAACATGCTTTATAAGACCAAATACATTTAGAGGGTGTCTTTCTCGTATACCTCGTCTTTACAAAGTAGAGTTCGGTTTTTTTTTCATGTAGACACTTCATAGAAAATTAAACATCTCATCATAATAATAGTACATTTGTTAAATACCTGGACTCGAACAGGCTGTGGAGTATATACACATCTGTTTGACTTTAATACAGTTTTAATACACTGCCTGAAAAAAACAACACTGCATCAAAAAAATAAAAATAAAGAAAAAGTTCTCAAATCCCACACGGTCCACTCTCCACAGGACGGGGAGACGCCAGGCCTGTCCGTTATCCGAGGCAAAACATGGAGTCGAGGTCATTCCTGACTTTCCAGCTTTTCCTTCCTTACACTGTCCGTCTTAAGGTACGGGGCTGGAACGTTGGGAATTCCTTCCAGACTGGGGACTAGCAGTCTCTGTCGAGGTCGACGAGTGACCTTCCGAAGTCCGTTCAACATCACAACACACAAATACAGATTAAGCGAATCCAGACAAACTAAACTCACGCAGCTGCAGCAGCTCCACGTTCAACCAGGAGGGGGCGCCAGGAGGCCGGCGTCCCAAAAACAAGGTGTGCTGCGTGTGTGCATGTGCCGAGAAATACAAAAAATAGATCATATTGATGATTTTCACAGTTTAAGTTTTCATGATATTAAAATATAATTATGATAATAAATACACGCCCATCCGAGTATCGTTCCATAACAGCAATACGGTGGTTATACTAAGGGGCTTATACATTTTGAGGGATTTCTGTCTTCCCTGATGGCTCACTGTATGATGACGTCTTTGTTTCTGGACCTTTCTGGGTTCTTGACAAGGGAAAGTTCATAAAATGTTCAAAGTTTCTACATAAGTTTAGTGATTAGTGTGTGAATAGAGAGATTCCCAGTGAGTTTTGGTGTGAAATGGTTCAGAGTAGCTTACAGTGGTGATGATGGGAACCAGGGGTCACCAAACTACTTTAAAGGACCTCCTAATTACGAAAATAGGGGAGCATATCGTTACTGTCCAAAGGAAAACATGCATCTCCATTTTTGATGGTTTGAGTTTATCATCTTATTAGCACGACAACTGCTGTTTACATGGGTTGTGTCTCAAATCCTACTGAGCTTCTACATAGGCAGCATTTTACATCATAGTATGCGCTCCTGACATGTAGACTGTCCCAATTCTTACATACCTTAAACATACTGTCTACTGAGGAACCTTATTTAGACCTGATTTTAAAGAAGTATTGAACGCTTCCTCAGCCACTAAGACAATCCCATGATGCAACACAGGCTAATCTAGGAGCAGTGAAGTGGTTTTAAAATGTGAGATATTTTGATTTTCTCTGGAGTTTTAATGTGTTTCTGGTCATATAATCACACAAAACAGTATTTTATTATCAACTCTGTAACGAGTCCTTCACCGTTTACACTTTTATACTCCAGACATTAGCATTTATGCTAGCAGATTTTTAAGCCTCGGGCTATTGTTTTGGATGCTGGCCGGTAGCTTAGCAACTAGCTAAAGCACCGGTGGCGTGCTGCAGTGGGGGGAACAAGCCGTGACGCAGTCTCTCTCTAACTAGAGCGTCTCAGTAATCTGTTTTATGAGGAGAGATGAGGAGAGAACGCTGCTACCTAGAACGCTGCTACCTAGACAGCCTACTTAGACACTCACTAGGTTTGAGACAGACCCATTATGTGTAAGTTTCATGACGAATGGACCAATAGAAATGCTCCAAAATTGCTTGGAAAGAATTCTGGTTCCGTTGGCTTACACTGAAAGTAAAGACTGTTTATGTCCTCTCCTGTAAAGTCACCATCTTGGAGGTTTTTCATTGGACAGCGACGGTCCTCTTTTTGGAATTTGAAAAGTCTGGTAGAAATAATAAGTGTAGTTGAATCAAAATAGAAGCTACAGCAACAAAACCGTCTCTAAGTGATGAGACTCACATGGTAGACGTGATTAGGTCCATCATGGAGACCCAAGACCCAAGAAGCAAGAGCATAAACACTAACCAAACTTAAATATACACACTAAATAAAAAATCATTGTTAACTATTCTGTACTAGTGATGCTGTGAGTCGTGGGAGATGTTGAGGTTTTGCTGACAGTAATGCAGCCAGGACTCTGTAGACGCCGCATGGACCAGAGCAGCCACTTCCCTGTGGGCCGAACAGACTCGTCCACAATGGCGGCGCCAAATTAGAAACACTAGTGGCTCCATGCATACAAGCTGCTGTAAGTTGTTCATGACCAACAATGAAAAACCCAGAGTTTGCTGTTTGTTTACTTCTTTAAAGAGCGAAAACGAGAGATCTGTGGAGAGGAGGACATTAACAAACTGTGGGACCCACTCAGTCAGTCTATGGACGTCAAACACTTCATCATATTTACTTAACAATGCTGAAATGGTACAATGCTGGTGAAAGCAGTGAACGTTGATGCTAGAGATGGAAGGATCGTTCGAGAGCCGATCGATGATGTTAAACAAATGAGCTTAATTTCTGTATTTTCAGCTAGTGTTTCATCCAGGAAGAGGAGAACCCCCTCCGGCCAGCTCCCTGCAATTCCCATCTGAACCACTAGGTGGAAATACATACCCTTTCATTTTCCACAGACTGACTAAAGCAGCGGCCTCATGAGAAAAGCATGCGCTGATAGAAAACATGTCGTCCGTCTGGCAGTGTTTACTGTATGTGACTCAGACTCATCCAGGACGTTTTTAAAATTAGTCAAATCAGCATCTCGTTGGGGAACCAAAGACATTTAACTCTATTAATCTGATACGACACTGCACACCGCTGAATACAGTGAGTATCAGTAAACAGCAGAGCTAACAGACACAGCTAACACAAAACAAACAACCCAGAACACCTACAGACCAGATCTGACCGGTACAAACGGAACAGCAGCAGCAATTCAAGATTTTTGATTTCAGATTTAGTTTAAAATAACAGAATCTGCGTTTAATGACTGCAGTTCTGACTGTATTTATTTAATTTTAGTTTAGTTAAATTAAGGGTCTAAATGTAATTATTGCAGTATTGGGGATATTTGTTTGATTTACTTTGTTTATTTACTGATAATTTGGTTTAAAATATTATGCTGTTTCACATGAGCTCGTTAAAAATTCTAATAAACTAGTTTAGACCATGTTTCATGACTTGCTTGCGCTAATATCTACATGTAGCTCTGCCGTGGCATATAGCCCCGCCCTCTATCGGTATCGGCTATCGGCCAATCATGCCGAAAGGTGATCGGCGATTGGAATCGGCCTCAAAAATCGGTCCATCTCTATAAAATACCCAATGAAATAGTCCAAATTTACTGTTTGCCTTTAAAAACAGGGTTCATTTTCTTATAGGGCTTTTTGTTATAGGCTGCCCTTCAGTTTTGGGTGCTGGTTAGGCATTAATAGTGATGTCACATCGCATTGGACAGACAGACGACCAAAACAGCTAAATAAAGTGTTTGAACCACAGAAAGAGTGATGGATGTAGGAAATATCACTACCTGGTGATGCAGTAAGGTAGCTGTATTTGTCCGAATATGGCACCTCCTGCCACTTGGTAGGGATCTTCATGCACTTTTATGGAATGACTTCATATTTTCAACCAGGACTGAGGGGAAACTTATAAAACCCATATATCTTACCCAACTAGCGGGATAAAGTGGATATGATGGATGGATGGATTACTTTCTTGGTTTTAATCTCTTATTTAAATAGCATTTTATTGATTTATCTTACTTAATTTTACTGCCACCTTGTTTATATTGTTTCTTTTACATCTTTAAGTTCCAATAAAATTTATTTCAATTGATTTTCAATCCCTTTTCGCTGTAAAAGTGTAAACGCTGGGCTACATTGTAAATGAGGGTCTCCTTCAATGTACTCCCAATTGAAATGAAGGTTGATTGAGGACTGATAGATTTCCGAGTCAGATGTTCTGAGTACGGTGGAAAGCAGCATCAGTGGAGTATATAAGGTAGAGGAGCTTGTAGTAGATGCAGTAGATGCTGATTAAAGCCTCTGAGGTTACGGAATAGGGGTTTGTTCCTAATTGTTTTCCTCTGTAAACACTCTCCAACCTCCCTGAAGGAGGGAGGCCTTGATTACGCCAGTCAGCGCCGCTCCTGGTTGCGACAGAGATATCAAAGACAGACGAATGAAGTGGGGTAGATGAAGAAGGGTATAGGTGAAGTCCGAAAGGTCACCAGACGGAGCATTTGTTCACAGGATGCATGGGTGACCCCTTCGGACAGTGGAACACACGACCAAACTCGTCAAACTGAGACACGCTGCCGATGACCCTGCGGAGAGACACGGAGAGTACTCAGTAAACACTTTATTAATAAATAATAATCAGTATTAATAGAGTAAGTAGTGCTCTTATATATGTCAGTGTGTTTATTTAACCCTTTCCAAGCTTCTCCTAAACAACCCAGTATTATTATCAGTTCTCATCTAATACCTGCTTTGACTGCTCAGTACTTCATTAAGATAAATCAAGATTTGCTGCTGAAGAACTGAACACATTCATACAATGTCTGGGGGCGTCCAGGAGAAATCTGGAACCTAACTTTGTTCTTCAAACTGGATCAAGATCTGATCTACTTCTCTCACAATAACATATTCATGATACTTTGTATTGTATGTCTGATTATTTACATCTGTTCTAATCAGATCTGCTGTTCTTACAGGTGAACATACACTTATTGATTAGATAGAGGCTTTTAAACAGTTAGCATAGGTACCTCTTTCTTACAGTAACACATAGTTGATTCCCTGAATTATGAATTATGGCTTATATATATCTATAATTAGGACATTGCTATCTCATAATAACGTATTGATGATGACCTCTATATATATATATATATATATATATATATATATATATATATATATATATATATATATATATATATATATAAATAAATAAAATCATTTTATTAGTGACTGTGTTCACTATAATGTTGGAAATCGTTTCTTTGCGATGGAAGTCACTGTGGAAGTTCACCACTGCTCCACAAGGGGGCGCAATTAGCACACAAGTCTTTTGTGCTCATCAATTAAGAAACATATACAAGTACAAATCCAATAAAGCTGATTAATTTTATTATAAGAAATTACAGCCTAATTAATACATAATCAAACTTCATACACGCTTCATTAAAACTGGACACGTCATCGTCATACAGTGGAGAGTATGTTGTATGTATGATGATCTGTTCTAATCAGATCTGCTGTTCTTACTGGTGAACACACACTTTTTGATCAGATAAAGGTTTAGTTGCTTTTGACCTTCGCACAGTAATATATACAGTAACATAAAGCCATATTAAGTCAAAATCCCAGAATTATGGCTTCATATGTTTTAATTTGTCAGTGATAATATCTTATGATGACCTGCTGTCTCATAAGCATGACTTTATATCTCTTCCTATCTCATAATAATGACTCATAATCTTTTTTTATTAGTGATTGTCTTCACTTCTTCACTATAACGTTGGAAATCTGCTTCTTCTAATTCACCACGGCTCCACAAGGGGGTGCAATTAGCACACAAATCTTTTGGGCTCACGGTTTGAGGAGAAGAAATAGTCAACAACCCCCCCCACACCCTCTAAGAACTGATACATATCCAATACAGCTGATTTAATTTTATTATAAGTAAATATTGTACAGCCTAATTATTACATAATCATACTTCATACACGCTTCATTAGAAGTGGACACGTCATCATCATACAGGAGAGAGTGAATGATTATACTGGGTGTGTAGTGTTACCTGTAGTGTTCGGGGGCGTGTTTGTCGGTCAGCAGCTGAAGGTATATGGACTGAGATCGTCTCTTCATACACCAGTTCTGTTGATGAGAAGATGAAACCAACATTAACGTACCAACAGTTCCTGCCACGGCGTAGCTACACGGTGTTCTGGGATAAGAAGCTGTGAGGAGTGCAGTGGAGTTAAAGGGTCTGGGATTTGATTCTGTGACCCTCAGGTTGTTGGGTCACCTCTCCTGTACCTACACTACCAGTTCAAACTGCACTCCCAGTGTGGTCAGTTTAAACCCAATACCTTCCTGTGTACTGCTAAACTGTAACACCACCTTCACCTACCTGTGTACAGGTAAACTGTAACACTACCTTCACCTACCTGTGTACAGGTAAACTGTAACACTACCTTCACCTACCTGTGTACAGGTAAACTGTAACACTACCTTCACCTACCTGTGTACAGGTAAACTGTAACACCACCTTCACCTACCTGTGTACTGCTAAACTGTAACACTACCTTCACCTACCTGTGTACTGCTAAACTGTAACACCACCTTCACCTACCTGTGTACAGGTAAACTGTAACACTACCTTCGCCTACCTGTGTACTGCTAAACTGTAACACCACCTTCACCTACCTGTGTACAGGTAAACTGTAACACTACCTTCACCTACCTGTGTACTGCTAAACTGTAACACCACCTTCACCTTCCTGTGTACAGGTAAACGAAGGTAGTGTTACAGTTTACCTTTACACAGGTAGGTGAAGGTAGTGTTACAGTTTACCTGTACACATGTAGGTGAAGGTGGTGTTACAGTTTACCTGTACACAGGTGAGTGAAGGTAGTGTTAGACAGTTTACCTGTACACAGGCAGGTGAAGGTAGTGTTAGACAGTTTACCTGTACACAGGTAGGTGAAGGTAGTGTTACAGTTTACCTGTACACAGGTAGGTGAAGGTAGTGTTACAGTTTAGCAGTACACAGGTAGGTGAAGGTGGTGTTACAGTTTACCTGTACACAGGAAGGTGAAGGTGGTGTTACAGTTTAGCAGTACACAGGTAGGTGAAGGTAGTGTTACAGTTTACCTGTACACAGGTAGGTGAAGGTAGTGTTACAGTTTACCTGTACACAGGTAGGTGAAGGTGGTGTTACAGTTTACCTGTACACAGGAAGGTGAAGGTGGTGTTACAGTTTAGCAGTACACAGGTAGGTGAAGGTAGTGTTACAGTTTACATGTACACAGGTAGGCGAAGGTGGTGTTACAGTTTACCTGTACACAGGTAGGTGAAGGTAGTGTTACAGTTTACATGTACACAGGTAGGTGAAGGTAGTGTTAGACAGTTCACCTGTACACAGGTAGGTGAAGGTAGAGTTAGATAGTTTATCTGTACACAGGTAGGTGAAGGTAGAGTTAGATAGTTTACTTGTACACAGGTAGGTGAAGGTAGAGTTATATAGTTTACCTGTACACAGGTAGGTAAAGGTAGAGTTAGATAGTTTATCTTTATCTATCTATTGGACCTCATAGTACATACTGACTGTGCACTAAGCTGGTCTCAGGTGTGAGCTGGGTCTCAGGTGTGAGCTGGGTCTCAGGTGTGAGCTGGGTCTCACTGCTGAAACAGGTGTAGAGGCGTACCTGAGCAAACGCTATGAACAGCAGCTGCTCGTGTGTATATTTGAGGCCTGGAAGTGGCCTTTCTGGACCATGCTCCCGTATCCACTTCTGATACGCCTGCAGAGAGAAAACAACACAGACGTTAACCAGATACATCATTAGACCTACCACCCGGTACCTCCACCCACTGACCACTGTATCAGCTCCACTGACCACACAGGACCTCCACCCACTGACCACTGTACCAGCTCCACTGACCACACAGGACCTCCACCCACTGACCACTGTATCAGCTCCACTGACCACACAGGACCTCCACCCACTGACCACTGTATCAGCTCCACTGACCACACAGGAGCTCCACCTACAGACCGTAGTCCATCTGATTCTCTGTATACTTTATTACTCTGTTCTTTAATGACCAGGACCCCCACAGGACCCCCACAGAGCAGCTACTATTAGGGAGGTGGATCATTCTCAGCACTGCAGTAACGCTGACGTGTTGGTGGTGTGTTGTGCGGGTGTGAGTGGATCAGACACAGCAGTGCTATCAGAGTCACTGCTGGACTGAGAATCGTCCACCAACCAAAACTATCCAGACAGCAGTGTCCTGTGGGCGGCGTCCTGTGTCCACTGATGAAGAACTAGAGGAACACAAACTGTGCAGCAGCAGATGAGCTACTGTCTCTGACTTTACATCTACAAGGTGGACCAGCAAGTAGTAAGAGTGTCTAATAAAGTGGACAGTGAGTGGACGCAGTGTTTAAACACTCCAGCAGCAGCACCGCCGTGTCTGATCCACCCACACCAGCACAAGAATGACCCACCACCCTAATAGTAGCTGCTCTGTGGTGGTCCTGTGGGGGTCCTGATCATTAAAGAACAGAGTAATAAAGTATACAGAGAATCAGATGAACTACAGTCTGTAAGTGGAGCTCCTGTATGGTCAGTGGAGCTGATACAGTGGACAGTGAGTGGAGGTCCTGTATGGTCAGTGGAGCTGATACAGTGGACAGTGAGTGGAGGTCCTGTATGGTCAGTGGAGCTGATACAGTGGACAGTGGGTGGAGATATGGTCAGTGTATATATGTAAATGAGTTGATGGTGAAGAGTCACTGAGTGTGACAGAACACAGCGAGCAGGAAGTAAAAAGAGAAGAAAGGAGACGCGGGAGAAGAAAGAGATGTAATCGCCTGACTGTACATCTGTGGGTGAAGAATGAGAGCGAAGGAGAGAAAATGAGAGGGTGTGTTGAGGTCAGCAGTAATAAGACGTTAGGCCGGTTGCCATGGCAGTGGGAGCTCTAATGTCCTGTTGGTCTGATTGATTGACAGGTAGATTGGGACTCACGTAGTAGGAAAGCTTCAGCCCCCCGAGATCAGCGATGTTTTCTCCGAGAGTGAGACGGCCGTTTACCTACACACACACACACACACACACACTGTAAACCCATACACTCATATTCTACAGTTTGTTTCATTTATTAATAATATTTATTAACATTAATAGTACATCAGGTAGTGTAAGGTATATTAACCACATCCAGATTCCTCTATAAGATGAATTCAGTGTTAACTGTATATACACAGTTGAGTCATATTATTATGACCAGCTATACAGGCTGAGAGTGAATCAATAAGGTCCTGGTAGGTGGTCACAGGTATATGAAGCCTGTATTATTAGTACTTTCTACTCCTTAAATTTACACTCCATTATCAGTACTTTCTACTCCTTACATTTACACTCCATTATCAGTTACTTTCTACTCCTTACATTTACACTCCATTATCAGTACTTTCTACTCCTTACATTTACACTCCATTATCAGTACTTTCTACTCCTTACATTTACACTCCATTATCAGTACTTTCTACTCCTTACATTTACACTCCATTATCAGAACTTTCTACTCCTTACATTTACACTCCATTATCAATACTTTCTACTCCTTACATTTACACTCCATTATTAGTACTTTCAACTCCTTACATTTACACTCCATTATCAGTACTTTCTACACCTTACATTTACACTCCATTATCAGTACTTTCTACTCCTTACATTTACACTCCATTATCAGTACTTTCTACTCCTTACATTTACACTCCATTATTAGTACTTTCTACTCCTTACATTTACACTCCATTATCAGAACTTTCTACTCCTTACATTTACACTCCATTATCAGTACTTTCTACTCCTTACATTTACACTCCATTATCAGTACTTTCTACTCCTTACATTTACACTCCATTATCAGAACTTTCTACTCCTTACATTTACACTCCATTATCAGTACTTTCTACTCCTTACATTTACACTCCATTATTAGTACTTTCAACTCCTTACATTTACACTCCATTATCAGTACTTTCTACACCTTACATTTACACTCCATTATCAGTACTTTCTACTCCTTACATTTACACTCCATTATTAGTACTTTCAACTCCTTACATTTAAACTCCATTTTCAGTACTTTCTACTCCCTACATTTAAACTCCATTATCAGAACTTTCTACTCCTTACATTTACACTCCATTATCAGTACTTTCTACTCCTTACATTTACACTCCATTATCAGTACTTTCTACTCCTTACATTTACGCTCCATTATCAGTACTTTCTACTCCTTACATTTACACTCCATTATCAGTACTTTCTACTCCTTACATTTACACTCCATTATCAGAACTTTCTACTCCTTACATTTACACTCCATTATCAGTACTTTCTACTCCTTACATTTAAACTCCATTATCAGTACTTCCTACTCCCTACATTTAAACTCCATTATCAGAACTTTCTACTCCTTACATTTACTCTCCATTATCAGTACTTTCTACTCCTTACATTTACGCTCCATTATCAGTACTTTCTACTCCTTACATTTACACTTCAGTATCAGTACTTTCTACACCTTACATTTACACTCCATTATCAGTACTTTCTACTCCTTATAATTACACTCCATTATCAGTACTTTCTACTCCTTACATTTACACTCCAGTATCAGTACTTTCTACTCCTTACATTTACACTCCATTATCTGTACTTTCTACTCCTTACATTTACACTCCATTATCAGTACTTTCTACTCCTTACATTTACACTCCAGTATCAGTACTTTCTACTCCTTACATTTACACTCCATTATCTGTACTTTCAACTCCTTACATTTACACTCCATTATCTGTACTTTCTACTCCTTACATTTACACTCCATTATCAGTACTTTCTACTCCTTACATTTACACTCCAGTATCAGTACTTTCTACTCCTTACATTTACACTCCAGTATCAGTACTTTCTACTCCTTACATTTACACTCCATTATCAGTACTTTCTACTCCTTACATTTACACTCCATTATCAGTACTTTCTACACCTTACATTTACACTCCATTATCAGTACTTTCTACTCCTTACATTTACAAACATTGAACAAACTTAAAACATCAGGTTTTAGCTTGGACCACGCCCCTGTAGCACCTTGCCAGATTCTCATTGGTCAGTTCAGTCTAGACTAGTTTGAGTTGTTTAGTGGAGCTTGTAAAGGTTTTGAAGTCTTTTTCTATTTTCACTGTGAGGTTTGGTGTTTTCTGAGTTGAACTTCTTTTCCTCGGACAGAAACTCTGTAGTGCTGGGATTTCTCTACAGTGGACATTTTCTCCATTGTTTTCTTTTCTTGAAGAACTACAGAGGACTACAATTAACCAAGCCGCCATCTTCCCTCTCTTTTTCTCATTCTGGAACTTGGTAAGTAGTTTTCCGTGTTCAAGTGGTGTAAAACTGTTGTTCTGCAGTTGATGCTGATCTAAAGTTAGAAAATGTAATTTACTGTGTTTTTATCATTTCAATGTGTAAACTGTATTTAAGAATTATTGTAAGATAAACAGTATTCTAACTGGACCAATCAAAACCAGTCATCACTACTGAACCCTTCAAGAGTCAGTATCATCCTAGATGATCCCAGTGATGAAATTTTAAATAAAATCAAACTAAATGTAACTGCTGTCTGTGTTTATTTGATGTAGGAGAACATCAGCTTTTTATAGAGACTAGTTTTAAGTTTTAATTCTGATTACAGGAAACTCAATGTTGAGTTGAATTAAATGGTCAGTAGGTTTGATTTTACTAAATATTTTAAGTACAAACAATTTAGATTTCATTGTATTCAATTCAAATGATCACTTCCAGTCTATTCAGTCTATTAATGCCAGCAGACTGAAAACAGTGATGCCTTTATTTCTAATTCAAATCCCTCTGTAAACCAGGCATGCAAAGTAAAACCCCCACGTCACTGCCCTGCAGGAAGACCTGGCCTGCATGTGAATAGCCATGCGCTGAACCACCACACAGCGTTGTTGCCCAAACATCATTTTTAAGTGGAAGAGCCATCAGGAGGAACCTCATCATAAAAACTAACATCTGATGTACTCAGCATGAAGATATGATAAAGATTAAAATCATTCTGAAACCAAGTGCTGTGGTAAGCGTGCAGAGGGATATGTTATGTGCCAGACAGAAGCACAAGGAATGTTGGGGAATAGAAGATTGTGATCTACTAAATAGTGAAGAAGTTAGTGAAGAAGAGGGTGGGATTCGCAGCAGGACAATTATCCAAAATATCACAATCAACCCTGAACTTCCGCAGGAAATGATTAAGGCTGTGAAGTGACCTTTACTGTCAGCTGACCTGAATTTTGCTTAGAAAACTGTAATTAGATCTTCTGATGCACATGAAGGTCGACCTAAGAACAAGAAGGAAACTTAGCTGACTGCAAGAAACAGTTTGGAGGCTGTGATGTCAATCAAAGGGTACTAAAACGTTTGACTGGTAGTTTATCTAAAACGTTAAACTGGTAGTGTATCTAAAACGTTTGACTGGTAGCGTACTAAAACGTTTGACTGGTAGCGTACTAAAACGTTTGACTGGTAGTGTACTAAAACGTTTGTCTGGTAGTGTACTAAAACGTTTGGCTGGTAGTGTATCTAAAATGTTTGACTGGTAGTGTATTAAAACGTTTAACTGGTAGCGTTCTAAAACGTTTGACTGGTAGCGTACTAAAACGTTTGTCTGGTAGTGTACTAAAACGTTTGGCTGGTAGCGTACTAAAACGTTTGACTGGTAGCGTACTAAAACGTTTGTCTGGTAGTGTACTAAAACGTTTGGCTGGTAGTGTATCTAAAATGTTTGACTGGTAGTGTATTAAAACGTTTAACTGGTAGCGTTCTAAAACGTTTGACTGGTAGCGTACTAAAACGTTTGTCTGGTAGTGTACTAAAACGTTTGGCTGGTAGCGTACTAAAACGTTTGTCTGGTAGTGTACTAAAACGTTTAGCTGGTAGTGTATCTAAAACGTTTGACTGGTAGTGTATCTAAAACGTTTGACTGGTAGTGTATCTAAAACGTTTGGCTGGTAGTGTATCTAAAACGTGTAACTGGTAGTGTATCTAAAACGTTTGACTGATAGTGTATCTAAAACGTTTGACTGGTAGTGTATCTAAAACGTTTGGCTGGTAGTGTATCTAAAACGTTTGACTGGTAGTGTATTTAAAACGTTTGTCTGGTAGTGTTACTAAAACGTTTAGCTGGTAGTGTACTAAAACGTTTGTCTGGTAGTGTACTAAAACGTTTGACTGGTAGTGTATCTAAAACGTTTGTCTGGTAGTGTTACTAAAACGTTTAGCTGGTAGTGTACTAAAACGTTTGACTGGTAGTGATCTAAAACGTTTGGCTGGTAGTGTATCTAAAAGGTTAAACTGGTAGTGTATCTAAAACGTTTGGCTGGTAGTGTATCTAAAACGTTTAACTGGTAGTGTACTAAAACGTTTGGCTGGTAGTGTATCTAAAACGTTTAGCTGGTAGTGTATCTAAAACGTTAAACTGGTAGTGTACTAAAACTAACTGGTAGTGTTCTAAAACGTTTGACTGGTAGTGTACTGAAACGTTTAACTGGTAGTGTACTAAAACGTTTTACTGGTAGTGTACTAAAACTTTTGGCTGGTAGTGTACTAAAACGTTTGACTGGTAGTGTACTAAAACGTTTGACTGGTAGTGTACTAAAACGTTTGACTGGTAGTGTACTAAAACTAACTGGTAGTGTTCTAAAACGTTTGACTGGTAGTGTACTGAAACGTTTAACTGGTAGTGTACTAAAACGTTTTACTGGTAGTGTACTAAAACTTTTGGCTGGTAGTGTACTAAAACGTTTGACTGGTAGTGTACTAAAACGTTTGACTGGTAGTGTACTAAAACGTTTGGCTGGTAGTGTACTAAAACGTTTGACTGGTAGTGTTCTAAAACGTTTGACTGGTAGTGTACTGAAACGTTTAACTGGTAGTGTACTAAAACGTTTTACTGGTAGTGTACTAAAACTTTTGGCTGGTAGTGTACTAAAACGTTTGACTGGTAGTGTACTAAAACGTTTGGCTGGTAGTGTACTAAAACGTTTGACTGGTAGTGTTCTAAAACGTTTGACTGGTAGTGTATCTAAAACGTTTAACTGGTAGTGTACTAAAACGTTTGACTGGTAGTGATCTAAAACTTTTGACTGGTAGTGCACTAAAACGTTTGACTGGTAGTGTATCTAAAACGCTTGACTGGTAGTGTATCTAAAACGTTTGACTGGTAGTGTATCTAAAACGTTTAACTGGTAGTGTACTAAAACGTTTAACTGGTAGTGTATCTAAAACGTTTGACTGGTAGTGTATCTAAAACGTTTGACTGGTAGTGTATCTAAAACGTTTAACTGGTAGTGTATCTAAAACGTTTGACTGGTAGTGTATCTAAAACGTTTGACTGGTAGTGTATCTAAAACGTTTAACTGGTAGTATAAAGTCTCGTTAAAATATATATATGTTAGCAGAAGATAAAACAATCTCCAAAAGTTCAACTAGTCATTTGAAGATAAAGGCTGTTTACATTCTAATCTAACTGGACGTACGTTCAGCTGGTCTAAACCTTTCAGCTCTTTAAAGTAACAGAGATTCTCGAACGTTTGTCTGTGAGATGATTCACCATAAGTATCTGTGTTACCACCAAAGCCCAGGTCCTCTGTGCTCACCCGCTGATTGTAGACGGTGAAGTTGTCGTACAGTTTGACGATGCACTCGGCTTTCTTCTGGAACTTCCTGTACGACTCTTCGGTCCACCACTGCTTCAAGTTCCCATGCCGATCATACTGCCCACCTAACAACACACACATACAGTCACATGACCCACCACCTGAGTATTCCAGGTGGGTGTTAAGGGATTGCTGGGCCATTGCTATGGTATTCCAGGTAGGTGTTAAGGGATTGCTGGGCCATTGCTATGGTATTCCAGGTAGGTGTTAAGGGATTGCTGGGCCATTGCTATGGTATTCCAGGTGGGTGGTAAGGGATTGCTGGGCCATTGCTATGGTATTCCAGGTAGGTGTTAAGGGATTGCTGGGCCATTGCTATGGTATTCTAGGTAGGTGTTAAGGGATTGCTGGGCCATTATTATGGTATTCCAGGTGGGTGTTAAGTTGTTGATAGACCGTTGCTGTGGTATTCCAGGTGATTGCTAACGTGTCTCTAGGTTATTGCTATGGTGTTCCAGGTGGTTGTTAAGGTGTTGATACGCTATTGCGATGGTATTATAGGTGGGTGTTAAGGTGTTAATAAGCCATTGCTATGATATTCCTGGTGGTTGCTAACGTGTCTCTAGGTTATTGCTATGGTGTTCCAGGTGGTTGTTAAGGCATTGATAAGCCATTGCTATGGTTTTCCAGATCCAGATTATAGCACTGAATTTAACATACTGAAGCAAAATATATTTATTAAATGTGCCACAACCTTTAAATGTGTCACTGTATGATTATTTGTTTTTTTGTTAAATTCAGGTAAATGTTTTATTTGTAGACGATGTCTTACTTTCACTTTGAACATCAACAAAGCCAGGAGTGCCTCACTGTCTGCACACGACCAGCAACAATCATTTCATGCAGCCCAGCCCTTTATTACTGCATAACAAAGAAATAAACATGCATGCATATCTATCTCTCTCTCTTTCTTTTTCTTTCTTTCTATCTCTCTCGCTATCTCTCTGAATTTCAGCTTTATTAGCATGATGGTAATCAGCTTTTAATATTGCCAGAGCAGAAATAATGCAGTTTCAAACATTGGGACATTGTATGTGAACACAGTTGGGAGTGATAAACAAAACAATTGGTGGTATTATTAAAAATAACACAACGACAAACTATAATAATATATAATAAATTATAAATTATAAATATTATTATAAATATATAATAATCTCTCTTTCTTACCCCAGTCATCATAACCATGGGTTAGCTCGTGTCCGATGATCGCTCCAATGCCCCCATAGTTCAGAGACCTTGAGAAAAAAAAAAAGAATGAAGGAAAAGCAAGGGTTATGATCACAGCAACCTCTTATGGTCACCACTAGGTGTCAGTATAGTAGTTTGTGTTAACAAGGTCAGCCTTAGGGGACAGGTGCCAACTTAGTCTGCAGTTTGTGGGTTTTTTCCCAGTTTCTAAACGTGTGTGTGAGAGTGTGTGGGTGCTGGGTGGGTGGGGTGGGGGGTGTATTTTAATGCCGGCTGCCTGACTCTGTGAAAGGAGATCAATACGACGATGGAAGTGTCAACCTCTGATTACAGACACTCCCCCCCAACAGCCCTGCAGACACACGCCGCACAGGCTCTAATTGTCACTACCTGAGTTAACAGACCAGAACTTTTCTAACCACGACCCAATATACACACGCGGGCGCACAAAAACACACTCCACACTCACGCAAGGGACGACATTATCGCAAACGATTAGGGCTGATGGCGGTAGTAAGCTCGACGTGGGAGGCGGAAAATCAGTGAGGCTGAATTTGAATGCAGGAGGCTTTCCCAAGGTCTTTCTAACCCGTGACTGTTTAACAGTCAGGAAGACTGGGAGAAAAGACGGAGACTTTTGGGACTTAAAAGAAAAGAAATTAAACATGGAGTGGATGGTATAGAGGGGTACGCCAGGCTTTATGTAGATAGATATAGAATATAGAGCTGACGGGAAATGATTATAATATATAATTTACAATAGACAATAGATTAATATATACTAGATATTATTTTATTAATAGACTAATATATAAAGTAGACTTATAGAATAGTGGGTAGATAGGGACTCATATAGAATGGTGAGTATACAGTGGACCCAAATAGAACAGTGAGTATATTATGAACTCATACAGAGCGGTGGGTATATAGTAGACTCATATAGATTGCTGGGTATATAGTGAACTCATAGACCGGTGGGTATATAATAGACACATATAGAACGATGGGTATATAGTGAGCTTATATAGAATGGTGGGTGTATAGTGAACTCATATAGAATGGTGGGTATATAGTGAGCTTATATAGAACAGTGGGTATATAGTGAGCTCATATAGAATGGTGGGTATATAGTGAACTCATATAGAACAGTGGATATATAGTGAGCTTATATAGAACAGTAGGTATATAGTGAGCTCATAAAGAACAGTGGGTATATAGTGAGCTCATACAGAACAGTGGGTATATAGTGAGCTCATACAGAACAGTGGGTATATAGTGAGCTCATACAGAACAGTGGGTATATAGTGAACTCATATAGAACTGTGGGTATATAGTGAGCTCATATAGAACAGTAGGTATATAGTGAGCTCATATAGAACAGTAGGTATACGGTGAACTCATATAGAACAGTGGGTATATAGTGAGCTCATATAGAATGCTGAGTATATAGTGAACTCATATAGAACGGTGGGTATATAGTGAGCTCATATAGAACAGTGGGTATATAGTGAACTCATATAGAACAGTGGGTATATAGTGAGCTCATATAGAACAGTGGGTATATAGTGAACTCATAGAACAGTGGATATATAGTGAGCTCATATAGAACAGTGGGTATATAGTGAGCTCATATAGAACAGTGGGTATATAGTGAGCTCATAGAACAGTGGGTATATAGTGAGCTCATATAGAACAGTGGGTATATAGTGAGCTCATATAGAACAGTAGGTATATAGTGAACTCATATAGAACAGTGGGTATATAGTGAGCTCATATAGAATGGTGGGTATATAGTAAACTCAAATAGAACAGTGGGTATATAGTGAGCTCATATAGAACAGTGGGTATATAGTGAGCTCATATAGAATGGTGGGTATATAGTGAACTCATATAGAACAGTGGGTATATAGTGAGCTAATATAGAATGCTGAGTATATAGTGAACTCATATTGAACAGTGGATATATAGTGAACTCATATAGAACAGTGGATATATAGTGAGCTCATATAGAACAGTAGGTATATAGTGAACTCATATAGAACAGTGGATATATAGTGAGCTCATATAGAACAGTAGGTATATAGTGAACTCATATAGAACAGTGGGTATATAGTGAGCTTATATAGAACAGTAGGTATATAGTGAACTCATATAGAACAGTGGGTATATAGTGAGCTTATATAGAACAGTGGGTATATAGTGAACTCATATAGAACAGTAGGTATATGGTGAACTCATACAGAACAGTGGGTATATAGTGAGCTCATATAGAACAGTAGGTATATAGTGAACTCATATAGAACAGTGGGTATATAGTGAGCTCATATAGAACAGTAGGTATATAGTGAACTCATATAGAACGGTGGGTATATAGTGAGCTTATATAGAACAGTGGGTATATAGTGAACTCATATAGAACAGTGGGTATATAGTGAGCTCATATAGAACAGTGGGTATATAGTGAACTCATATAGAACAGTGGGTATATAGTGAGCTCATATAGAACAGTGGGTATATAGTGAGCTCATATAGAACAGTGGGTATATAGTGAGCTCATATAGAACAGTGGGTATATAGTGAGCTCATATAGAAAGGTGGGTATATAGTGAACTCATATAGCTCATATAGAATAGTGGGTATACAGTGGGCTCATATAGAACAGTGGGTATATAGTGAGCTCATATAGAACAGTGGGTATATAGTGAGCTCATATAGAACAGTGGATATATAGTGAGCTCATATAGAACAGTGGATATATAGTGAGCTCATATAGAACAGTGGGTATATAGTGAACTCATATAGAACAGTGAGCTCATATAGAACAGTGGGTATATAGTGAGCTCATATAGAACAGTAGGTATATAGTGAACTCATATAGAACAGTGGGTATATAGTGAGCTCATATAGAATGGTGGGTATATAGTGAGCTCATATAGAACAGTGGGTATATAGTGAGCTCATATAGAAAGGTGGGTATATAGTAAACTCATATAGCTCATATAGAATAGTGGGTATACAGTGGGCTCATATAGAACAGTGGGTATATAGTGAGCTCATATAGAACAGTGGGTATATAGTGAGCTCATATAGAACAGTGGGTATATAGTCTCATATAGAAAGGTGGGGTATATAGTAAACTCATATAGCTCATATAGAATAGTGGGTATACAGTGGGCTCATATAGAACAGTGGGTATATAGTGAGCTCATATAGAACAGTGGGTATATAGTGAGCTCATATAGAAAGGTGGGTATATAGTAAACTCATATAGCTCATATAGAATAGTGGGTATACAGTGGGCTCATATAGAACAGTGGGTATATAGTGAGCTCATATAGAACAGTCGGTATATAGTGAGCTCATATAGAATGGTGGGTATATAGTGAGCTCATATAGAATGGTGGGTATATAGTGAGCTCATATAGAACAGTGGGTATATAGTGAGCTCATATAGAAAGGTGGGTATATAGTAAACTCATATAGCTCATATAGAATAGTGGGTATACAGTGGGCTCATATAGAACAGTGGGTATATAGTGAGCTCATATAGAACAGTGGGTATATAGTGAGCTCATATAGAACAGTGGGTATATAGTGAGCTCATATAGAACAGTGGGTATATAGTAGCTCATATAGAACAGTGGGTATATAGTGAGCTCATATAGAAAGGTGGGTATATAGTAAACTCATATAGCTCATATAGAATAGTGGGTATACAGTGGGCTCATATAGAACAGTGGGTATATAGTGAGCTCATATAGAAAGGTGGGTATATAGTAAACTCATATAGCTCATATAGAATAGTGGGTATACAGTGGGCTCATATAGAATAGTGGGTATACAGTGGGCTCATATAGAACAGTGGGTATGGGTATATAGTGAACTGAAATAGAATGCTGGGTATACAGTGGGCTCATACAGAGAACACAGCATGAATGAATGGAGGGGGATGTTTGGTATTTAGGAATACTCACTGAGGGAATTCTGGATCATACAGAGTCGGCTGAAGAATTCCAGCAGGGAAAACTGCAAAGAGAGAGAAATGGAGTTGAGAGAGAAAGAGAGAGAGAGAGGGAGAGCGAGCGAGAGAAAGGGAATTGAGAGGTGACAAGAGTGATGGAAAGAGTGGAAGACAGGATGAAAAACAAGGCTTTGAGTTAATGGCTGTGTTTGTCTTCTGTCTGCAGCTCCCGTCTGTTTTTTCACACACACACACTCTCTCTCTCTCTCTCTCTCTCACTTTCTCACCCTCACGCTCCCTCTCTCTCTCTCTCCCTTTCTCCCTCTCTCTGTCTCTCTGCATGTATTGATTCTCTGAGAGGAAAATCTAATCCTCAGACAGACACAGACACCACCAATAACCAGCCACAGCTCATGACAGAGAGAAGAATGAGATCTGTGCCTGCGTGTGTGTGTGTGTGAGTGTGTGTGTGTGTGTGTTTGTGTGTGTGTGAGTATGTGGCTGTGCCCATATGAGACCACAATGCAACTTACCCATCTGGTTCTTATTTGGAAGATAGTATGCGTTTAGCGCTTGGGGTGGAAGAAGCCACCTATGGAAATACACACACACACACACACACACACACACACTGTTTACACATTGAGTGTTAAAACAACTCGTGCATATGAAATTTGACGAAATCATCTGTGCAGAAAGCGTGAACACACACGAAACCCTTTTGGTTTGTTGAGGAAATCTGCGGGGATGGTTTCTCCAGCTCGGTTTGAAAAGCTGGTTTAGCTTTTTCTGCTCACCATCCAAACAACCCCAAAACACATGAAGAGATATTCAGGTCTGGACTCTGGGCTGGTCAGTATGATGTCCAGCTTTCAGACCCCCATAGTGTTGAGGTGCTTCCTCCCAGTGGAAGGATGGACAGAAACACCTGTAGATGTTCTGAGATCTGAAGGTGGAGCTTGATGTTCTCCTAGATCTCAAAGACCAAAGTGCTGTTTATCTGATGGCGGACAGTGATGGTGGGTCTACCGGGTCTTCCAGGTGGTTGTCATGAGGCTCGGTTCCTCTGTAGCTTTCGAAGCCCAGTTCTGGAAACGTCTCGTTCGGCACAGCGCTGTACTTAAGGCTGATTAGGATTTGAGAAGAGAGGGAGTCTGACCTTCCCACGCAGTGAGAGAAAGCCTGGCTAATTACACTCTTTTGGACTCCCAGCCATGGATGGCTGCGTCACCTGGGACTCAACTCACAATCTCTCTGAAATAAGGTCAGCGCTTCTACAGCCGCACCGTTCCAGAGTCTCTAGTTTAGCAGAAAGAACATGTTTTTAATATTATCAACTTTAGGTTCTCAGCTTTTTATTAGAACAGCCCATAAACTTAGCTAATCATGTTAAGAGAAACAACAGAATTTTATTTTCAATGTATTAATTCATAGCATGAATATTTGAGTTCACTGTAGAACTACTCATCTGGGTAACCCAGTTTTAACTTTCCACCTTAAGATACATTTACCCTTCCACCTTAAAACACATACACCCTTCCACCTTAATAAACATATATCCTTCCACCTTAATACACATATACCCTTCCACCTTAAAACACATATACCCTTCCACCTTAAAACACATATACCCTTCCATTAATACACATATACCCTTCCACCTTAATACACATATACCCTTCCACCTAAACACATATACCCTTCCACCTTAAAACACATATACCCTTCCACCTTAATACACATATACCCTTCCACCTTAAAACACATATACCCTTCCACCTTAAAACACATATACCCTTCCACCTTAACACACATATACCCTTCCACCTTAACACACATATACCCTTCCACCTTAAACACATATACCCTTCCACCTTAATAAACATTATCCTTCCACCTTAATTACACATATACCCTTCCACCTTATACACATATACCCTTCCACCTTAATACACATATACCCTTCCACCTTAAAACACATATACCCTTCCACCTTAAAAACATATACCTTCCACCTTAAACCACATGTACCCTTCCACCTTAATAAACATGTACCCTTCCACCTTAAAACACATACACCCTTCCACCTTAAACACATATACCCTTCCACCTTAAAACACATATACCCTTCCACCTTAAAACACATATACCCTTCCACCTTAAAACACATGTACCCTTCCACCTTAATACACATATACCCTTCAACCTTAAAACACATGTACCCTTCCACCTTAAAACACATATACCCTTCCACCTTAAACCACATGTACCCTTCCACCTTAATAAACATGTACCCTTCCACCTTAAAACACATACACCCTTCCACCTTAAACACATATACCCTTCCACCTTAAAACACATGTACCCTTCCACCTTAATACACATGTACCCTTCCACCTTAATACACATATACCCTTCCACCTTAATACACATATACCCTTCCACCTTAATACACATATACCCTTCCACCTTAAAACACATATACCCTTCCACCTTAAAACACATATACCCTTCCACCTTAAAACACATATACCCTTCCACCTTAAACACATATACCCTTCCACCTTAAAACACATATACCCTTCCACCTTAAAACACATATACCCTTCCACCTTAAACACATATACCCTTCCACCTTAATACACATATACCCTTCCACCTTAAAACACATATACCCTTCCACCTTAATACACATATACCCTTCCACCTTAAAACACATATACCCTTCCACCTAATACACATATACCCTTCCACCTTAATACACATATACCCTTCCACCTAATACACATATAACCTTCCACCTTAAAACACATATACCCTTCCACCTTAAAACACATATACCCTTCCACCTTAATACACATATACCCTTCCACCTTAATACACATATACCCTTCCACCTTAAAACACATATACCCTTCCACCTTAAAACACATATACCCTTCCACCTAATACACATATACCCTTCCACCTTAAAACACATATACCCTTCCACCTTAATACACATATACCCTTCCACCTTAAAACACATATACCCTTCCACCTTAATACACATATACCCTTCCACCTAATACACATATACCCTTCCACCTTAATACACATATACCCTTCCACCTAATACACTATACCCTTCCACCTTAAAAACTCATACCCTTCCACCTTAATACACATATACCCTTCCACCTTAAAACACATATACCCTTCCACCTTAATACACATATACCCTTCCACCTTAAAACACATATACCCTTCCACCTTAATACACATATACCCTTCCACCTTAAAACACATATACCCTTCCACCTTAAAACACATATACCCTTCCACCTTAATACACATATACCCTTCCACCTTAAAACACATATACCCTTCCACCTTAAACACATATCCCTTCCACCTTAAAACACATATACCCTTCAACCTTAAAACACATATACCCTTCCACCTTAATACACATATACCCTTCCATAAATACACATATACCCTTCAACCTTAAAACACATGTACCCTTCCACCTTAAAACATATACCCTTCCACCTTAATACACATACCCTTCAACCTTAAAAACATGTACCCTTCCACCTTAAAACACATATACCCTTCCACCTTAAAACACATATACCCTTCCACCTTAATACCCATATACCCTTCCACCTTAATACACATATACCCTTCCACCTTAATACACATATACCCTTCCACCTTAATACACATATACCCTTCAACCTTAAAACACATGTACCCTTCCACCTTAAAACACATATACCCTTCCACCTAAATACACATATACCCTTCAACCTTAATACACATATACCCTTCCACCTTAATACACATATACCCTTCCACCTTAATACCCATATACCCTTCCACCTTAATACCCATATACCCTTCCACCTTAATACACATACCCTTCCACCTTAAAACACATATACCCTTCAACCTTAAAACACATGTACCCTTCCACCTTAACACACATATACCCTTCCACCTTAATACACATATACCCTTCCACCTTAAAACACATATACCCTTCCACCTAAATACACATATACCCTTCAACCTTAAAACACATGTACCCTTCCACCTTAACACACATATACCCTTCCACCTTAATACACATATACCCTTCCACCTTAATACACATATACCCTTCAACCTTAAAACACATGTACCCTTCCACCTAAATACACATATACCCTTCAACCTTAAAACACATGTACCCTTCCACCTTAACACACATATACCCTTCCACCTAAATACACATATACCCTTCAACCTTAAAACACATATACCCTTCCACCTTAAAACACATGTACCCTTCCACCTAAATACACATATACCCTTCAACCTTAAAACACATATACCCTTCCACCTAAATACACATATACCCTTCAACCTTAAAACACATATACCCTTCCACCTAAATACACATATACCCTTCAACCTTAAAACACATATACCCTTCCACCTAAATACACATATACCCTTCAACCTTAAAACACATGTACCCTTCCACCTTAAAACACATATACCCTTCCACCTTAAAACACATATACCCTTCCACCTTAATACCCATATACCCTTCCACCTTAATACACATATACCCTTCCACCTTAATACACATATACCCTTCCACCTTAAAACACATATACCCTTCCACCTTAATACACATATACCCTTCCACCTTAATACACATATACCCCTCCACCTTAATACACATATACCCTTCCACCTTAAAACACATATACCCTTCCACCTTAACACACATATACCCTTCCACCTTAATACACATATACCCTTCCACCTTAAAACACATATACCCTTCCACCTTAATACACATATACCCTTCCACCTAAATACACATATACCCTTCCACCTTAAAACACATATACCCTTCCACCTAATACACATATACCCTTCCACCTTAAAACACATATACCCTTCCACCTAATACACACATACCCTTCCACCTTAATACACATATACCCTTCCACCTTAATACACATATACCCTTCCACCTAATACACATATACCCTTCCACCTTAAAACACATATACCCTTCCACCTTAAAACACATATACCCTTCAACCTTAAAACACATACCCTTCCACCTTAATACACATATACCCTTCCACCTTAAAACACATATACCCTTCCACCTTAAAACACATATACCCTTCCACCTTAAAACACATATACCCTTCCACCTTAAAACACATATACCCTTCCACCTTAATACCCATATACCCTTCCACCTTAATACACATATACCCTTCCACCTTAAAACACATATACCCTTCCACCTTAAAACACATATACCCTTCAACCTTAAAACACATACCCTTCCACCTTAATACACATATACCCTTCCACCTTAAAACACATATACCCTTCCACCTTAAAACACATATACCCTTCCACCTTAATACACATATACCCTTCCACCTTAAAACACATACCCTTCCACCTTAAAACACATTTTACCCCCTGGTGATTCGCGCCCTGCTCTGACAGCCACCGTACCTGTGCGTGTGCGTGTATGATGGTATTCCTGAGTTTGGGGAATTTGGGATATTTGGCTCAGGCTTTGATGTGTGCAGGTGAAGGTGAAGGTGGGTTCAGTACTGTTTCGGCTCTACATGTTGGCTCTCTGTATCCTTTTAGTCACGCCAGATAAAGGGCTCAAATATAAAAAGGGGGTCAGTCTTCTGAAAGTGATACCACTCGAGCACCTCATGAGAAGATCAGTAGTCTGGTCTCCAAGCTGGCTGCCAGGAAGGAGCAAAATCTGGTCATGGAAAACCGGATCTCCTTCTTAACTTACCTGAAGTAATATGTAAAGAAAGTTTATGGATCACTCACCAGTCCAGAAAGTTTATATACAGAAACTAAGCAGCAACAACAGTCTGTTTTAAACACCTCACTGTTACTGCTGGACTGGGAATCGTCCACCAACCAAAACTATCCAGACAACAGTGTCCTGTGGCCAGAGGTAGAGCTTTCACACCACTCCAGAGTCTAGTGGTAGAGTTTTACACCACTCCAGAGTCCAGTGGCAGAGCTTTACACCACTCCAGAGTCCAGTGGTAGAGCTTTACACCACTCCAGAGTCCAGTGGCAGAGCTTTACACCACCCCAGAGTCCAGTGGTGGAGCTTTACACCACTCCAGAGTCCAGTGGTAAGGCTTTACACCACACCAGAGTCCAGTGGTGGAGCCTTACACCATTCCAGAGTCCAGTGGTAGAGCTTTACACCACTCCAGAGTCCAGTGGTAGAGCTTTACACCACTCCAGAGACTAGTGGTGGAGCTTTACACCACTCCAGAGTCTAGTGGCAGAGCTTTACACCACTCCAGAGTCCAGTGGTGGAGCTTTACACCACTCCAGAGACTAGTGGTAGAGCTTTTCACCACTCCAGAGTCCAGTGGTGGAGCCTTACAACACTCCAGAGTCCAGTGCTAGAACTTTACACCACTCCAGAGGGGGGTCCCAGTGCTAGAACTTTACACCACTCCAGAGTCCAGTGGTGAGAGCTTTACACCGCTACAGAGTTTCAGTGCTAGATCTTAAAATCACTCAGAGTCTAGCGGTGGAGCTATACATCACTCCAGAGTCCAGTGGTGGAACTTTACACCACTCCAGAGTCCAGCGGTGGAGCTTTACATCACTCCAGAGTCCAGTGGTGGAACTTTACACCACTCTAGAGTCTAGTGGTAGAGCTTTACACCCTCCAGAGACTAGTGGTGGAGCTTTACACCACTCCAGAGTCTAGTGGCAGAGCTTTACACCACTCCAGAGTCCAGTGGTAGAGCTTTACACCACTCCAGAGACTAGTGGTAGAGCTTTTCACCACTCCAGAGTCCAGTGGTGGAGCCTTACAACACTCCAGAGTCCAGTGCTAGAACTTTACACCACTCCAGAGTCCAGTGCTAGAACTTTACACCACTCCAGAGTCCAGTGGTAGAGCTTTACACCGCTACAGAGTTCAGTGCTAGATCTTAAAATCACTCCAGAGTCTAGCGGTGGAGCTATACATCACTCCAGAGTCCAGTGGTGGAACTTTACACCACTCCAGAGTCCAGCGGTGGAGCTTTACATCACTCCAGAGTCCAGTGGTGGAACTTTACACCACTCTAGAGTCTAGTGGTAGAGCTTTACACCCTCCAGATGACCACTGACACAGAACTATTAAACACTAACTGTGCAGCAGCAGATGAGCTACTGTCTCTGACTTTACATCTACAAGGTGGACCACCAAGGTAGAGTGTCTAATAGAGTGGACAGTGAGTGGACACAGTGTTTAAACACTCCAGCAACACTGCTGTCTCTGGACCACCATGTGCTCTGAATGACCCACCACCCACATGCTTCCTGCTCTGTGGTGGTCCTGTGGGGGTCCTGATCATTAACGAACAGAGTAATAAAGTATACAGAGAATCAGATGAACTACAGTCTGTAGGTGGAGCTCCTGTATGGTCAGTGGAGCTGATATAATGGACAGTGAGTGGAGATACGAGGAGGTGGACCTGATGAAGTGGCCGGTCGATGTATAGCTGGCGCGTCTGCCAGAAACTGTCCCACGTTTGCTGAGCTCCATTAGCTCTAGACTTGTGAAGGTTTCTGGTGACCCAGTTTCACCTGGAACTGAATCAGCCTTCCACTTGTAGCCAACATCAGAGGTAAAAAGCAGGCAGCCAATATAACAAGCTCAAAATGATTACCTTGTGATATAATGTGAGCAGCCAGTTGCTATTATACCCGGTGCCATCACTGAAATTTGCTCACAAGAAACTCGAGAGAATGTAATATGCCTGAATTAGTGGCCTGTGACTTTTTCCAATATCTGGATGCGTTTATTCGGCGTGATGGAGAATCGGCTCCTTTCAAGCGCCGTCCTGTTTAGCGCGAGAAACTGCACAAAGTGTCTTTTAAAGCATTTAAGAAGCGCTGGAGCGACTCTGAAGACCAACGCAGACCAAGCTCTCGCTTTCTACAACTACATATTAGCATTACCGCATAAGGAACCTACAGACTGCATCAGCTCTTCCACACCTTCACCGACATCTTCGTCCACTTCGTGGTAGAGCTTATTAACAATACTCCAGACTGTGTTTTGACTATTCAGTCAAAAGAGCATTTGTGAGGCACTGATGTTGCAGTCCAGTGCTTTACACCACTCCAGAGTCCAGTGGTAGAGCTTTATGCCACTTCAGAGTCCAGTGGTGGAGCTTTACACCACTCCAAAGTCCAGTGGTAGAACTTTATATCACTCTGGAGTTCAGTGGTAGAGCTTTACACCACTCCAGACTCCAGTGGTAGCGCTTTACACCACTCCAGAGTCCAGTGGTGGAACGTTACACCATTCCAGAGTCCAGTGGTAGAGCTTTACACAACTCCAGAGTCCAGGGTGAAACTTTACACCACTCCAGAGTCCAGTGGTGGAGCTTTACACCACTCCAGAGTCCAGTGGTGGAGCTTTACACCACTCCAAAGTCCAGTGGTAGAACTTTATATCACTCTGGAGTTCAGTGGTAGAGCTTTACACCACTCCAGAGTCCAGTGGTAGCGCTTTACACCACTCCAGAGTCCAGTGGTGGAACGTTACACCATTCCAGAGTCCAGTGGTAGAGCTTTACACAACTCCAGAGTCCAGGGTGAAACTTTACACCACTCCAGAGTCCAGTGGTGGAGCTTTACGCCACTCCAGAGTCCAGTGGTGGACTTTTACACCACTCCAAAGTCCAGTGGTAGAGCTTTACACCACTCCAGAGTCCAGTGGTAGAGCTTTACGCCACTCCAGAGTCCAGTGGTGGAGCTTTACACCACTCCAGAGTCCAGTGGTAGAGCTTTACGCCACTCCAGAGTCCAGTGGTAGAGCTTTACACCACTCCAGAGTCCAGTGGTAGAGCTTTACGCCACTCCAGAGTCCAGTGGTAGAGCTTTATGCCACTCCAGAGTCCAGTGGTGGAGCTTTACACCACTCCAGAGTCCAGTGGTGGAACGTTACACCATTCCAGAGTCCAGTGGTGGAACGTTACACCACTCCAGAGCCCAGTGGTGGAACTTTACACTACTCCAGAGCTCAGTGGTGTAAAGCTTACATTTCATGAAGCTCCTGATGCTCAGTTCTTGGGCTGATGTTGCTTGAAGAAATCTTCAAACAGGGTTAGGACAACTATGTGGAAGAACTTTTTTGCGTGACAATGACATGTGACTGGAGTAGCAGACCGTTTTGTATGGAGTGTGTATGGAATGTTCTCTCCGGGTTCCTCTGGGTACTCCGGTTTCCTCCCACAGTCCAAACACATGCATGTTAGGATCCTCACTCTAAACTGCCCGTAGGTGTGAGTGTGTGTTGGCTATGCAATGGACTTGTGACATGTCCACCTTCTCCCAATGACTCTGGGATTGGCTCCAGTGACCCCGACTAGCAGGTTAAAGCTGAAGATGATGGATGGATGGATGGATTGTATTGAGTTGTTGTTTGCTGGTGTTTCCTACATTTACATCTTTTGTTAGTTTTTAATAGAACATGTTGTTATGTTATATTGTTTAGTGTGTTGTCTCACGTTGTCTTGTCCACTTCCTTGTGGATCTTCTTGACGGAGAGTTTGATGTTGTACTTGATGCTGTTCAGAATGTTCTTGAAGTAGGTCTTCTCGCTGACTTCAAACTGCAGAAAGGAAAGAAGCATGAGATGCTTCAACATCTAACGTCTACGTCCAATCTGTTTTACTGGCGGTATCTGACTCCGAGTGTCTGATTTACCATGTATTCCTGGTCAATGAGCTCCGGCTTCAGCAGGAAGTCTGGATATCCCGTCATTACCATCATGTGCTGGAGCTGGGCATAGAAAACACAGCACAGTTATTCCTTACTGTTACATCTCTGTGGTTTAAAAGCTTTCTAGGAATATTTCCAGGAGGATGTGTTGTATGTGGTTCTATATAGAACCAAAAAAGGTTCTTCTGCTGATACGACTGACACAACGAAAAGCAATTGTGGTGCTTTGTAGAACCGTATACAACATGTTCCCTCTAAATCTGAAGAACCATTTCAACATGCAGAGAAACGTTTAAGCATGGAATGATACTACATAGAACCATTTATGAGTGTTGGCTAGAATCTAGAACCTGTACAATGTCTGAAGCTGTTTTCTGTTGTTTACTTTGGCTCGTGCAGCTTCTTTGGTCTCCTCGTCCATCCAGTCCAGCTCCTTTAGTCTGATATCCAGAGCGTGTTTTATGTCCTCCACCAGCTCCTGGACCTGTGGAGCACAGTGAGAGAGAGAAGACCCTCAGGTACTCTGTACTGACCAGACCTCGATGTCCGGCAGCATGTGTGTACAGGTGAGGACGCTGACTGGGTTTTCAGCAGGGGTTTATGGGTAAGGCTAATTTAAGGTGGACTTCTTGGAGCTCCACTGACCATACAGGAGCTCCACTTACAGACTGTAGTTCATCTGATTCTCTGTGTACTTTATTACTCTGTTCTTTAATGATCAGGACCCCCACAGGACCACCACAGAGCAGATACTATTAGGGAGGTGGGTCATTCTCAGCACTGCAGTGACACTGACATAATGGTTAGAGTGTTAGTGTGTTGTGCTGGTGTGAGTGGATCAGACAGTGCTGCTCAGTGTCTCTGCTGGACTGAGAACCGTCCACCAACCAAAACTATCCAGACAGCAGTGTCCTGTGGGCGGCGTCCTGTGTCCACTGATGAAGAACTAGAGAACACAAACTGTGCAGCAGCAGATGAGCTACTGTCTCTGACTTTACATCTACAAGGTGGACCAGCAAGTAGAAGGAGTGTCTAATAGAGTGGACAGTGAGTGGACACAGTGTTTAAACCCTCCAGCAGCAGCAGTGCTGTGTCTGATCCACTCACACCAGCACAAGAATGACCCACCACCCTAGTAGTATCTGCTCTGTGGTGGTCCTGTGGGGGTCCTAGTCATTAAAGAACAGAGTAATAAAGTATACAGAGAATCAGATGAACTACAGTCTGTAAGTGGAGCTCCTGTATATATTCTATATATTTATTATTATTATTATTATTATTATTATTATTATTATTATTATTATTATTAGCAGTTGCATTTAACTAACCCTAAAATCTGCCTCAGAAATCCATGGTTTTAGGTATAAATAACTGTTTGAAGCTGACTTTGCTAGTCATGTGCTGGTTGGAGGCTTTGAAAGTTTTACTACTGAAACTACTGGTAAAGTTTGCTTCCATAATAACGGAATAATTAGTCTTAATAAAACCAACGTAATTAAGCTTCACTGTTAAGCCGTAATTAGTTTGTGTGTAAAGAGTTTGTGTACTGATTGATTAAAAACTAAAGTTTTATTTCATTACTTAAAATGTTCTAGTATGTTCTACTATTTTGAGAGAAGAACTGAATACACTAATATTTTTGAGTTGAACAAACTTCAAACATCAGGTTTTAGCTTGGACCACGCCCCTGTAGCACCTTGCCAGATTCTCATTGGTCAGTTCAATCTAGACTAGTTTGAGTTGTTTAGTGGAGCTTGTAAAGGTTTTGAAGTCTTTTTCTATTTTCACTGTGAGGTTTGGTGTTTTTCTGTGTTTAACTTCTTTTCCTCGGACAGAAACTCTGTAGTGCTGGGGATTTCTCTACAGTGGACATTTTCTCCATTGTTTTCTTTTCTTGAAGAACTACAGAGGACTACAATTAACCAAGCCGCCATCTTCCCTCTCTTTTTCTCATTCTGGAACTTGGTAAGTAGTTTTCCGTGTTCAAGTGGTGTAAAACTGTTGTTCTGCAGTTGATGCTGATCTAAAGTTAGAAAATGTAATTTACTGTGTTTTTATCATTTCAATGTTTAAACTGTGTTTAAGAATTATTGTAAGATAAACAGTTTTCTAACTAGACCAATCAAAACCAGTCATCATCACTACTGAACCCAGTGATGTCATTTTAAATAAAATCAAGTTTTTCACAACTTAATTCTGATTACAGGAAACTCAATGTCGAGTTGAATTAAATGGTCAGTAGGGTTAATTTTATTAAATATTTTAAGTAAAAACAATTTAGATTCATTGTATTCAACTCAATGATCACTTCCAGTCTATTTGACATTAAAGTTGATTTTACTCAAACCATTAGATTTTCTCTAGTTTGCATCACTTAAATATTTTAAGGCAATCACTCAAACTCAAACTCTTAGAGAGCACCAGTTTAGTAGAGCAACTCGAATCAGTCTTAACTACCTCCTTAATTATAACAGAAACCAGAGTTCTCATATAATCAATCCAGACCTGGCAGCCACGCCTGCAGAGAGAAGAACTTCACTCTTATGTCTCTCAGAGAGACGTTTGCTTTGAGAGTCCACACAAACGTTTCCAGCACCACCAAGATGCCCAACAACCTAGATCATACTGTTGGTATTCGTCAATGAGCTTCATCACGTTTGGTCATACTGGTTGACCAGATTGACCATGTTGGTGATGTTTAGTCACTATGGTCAAGCAGCTTGCTCATGCTGGTTGACTAGATTGGCCGTGTTGTGATGCTTGGTCATACTGGTCAAGCAGCTTTCTCATGTTGGTTGAGAAGCCTGGTCATGTTTGGTTGACCAGACTGGTCATGCTGGTTGACGCTGATAGAGTGGTTTGGGCGTCAGTGCTCTTATCACAAGACGAAGCATTAAACCTTTTTCTAGGTAGATGATGAAGCTTGTGTGTTCAGGGACTGCAACGCTGGAGTCTGAACGGCTGGAGTCCTACAACAACACTCTCTCTCACTTTTCTCTGTCACAAGGTGACATCATCTTGTTACACAGTCCTTACTAACCACCTACCAGCTAACTTGGCAAACCCTCACCCAGCACACGGCCACAGACAGAGCCGAACCCAGTAGTAGATGCTGCTCTGGAAGATGACCAATCACAACACAGTGAGCACATAGGGAGGCGGGGCTTAAAGACATAGTAGCTCTAACAAAGAGAGTGAATACAGACGTTTGTAGACGAAGGTAGCGTTATACAGTTTACCTGTACACAGGTAGGTGAAGGTAGTGTTAGACAGTTTACCTGTACACAGGTAGGTGAAGGTAGTGTTAGACAGTTTACCTGTACACAGGTAGGTGAAGGTAGTGTTATACAGTTTACCTGTACACAGGTAGGTGAAGGTAGTGTTAGAGTTTACCTGTACACAGGTAGGTGAAGGTAGTGTTAGACAGTTTACCTGTACACAGGTAGGTGAAGGTAGTGTTACAGTTGACCTGTACACAGGTAGGTGAAGGTAGTGTTAGATAGTTTACCTGTACACAGGTAGGTGAAGGTAGTGTTACAGTTGACCTGTACACAGGTAGGTGAAGGTGGTGTTACAGTTTACCTGTACACAGGTAGGTGAAGGTGGTGTTACAGTTGACCTGTACACAGGTAGGTGAAGGTAGTACTAGATAGTTTATCTGTACACAGGTAGATGAAGGTGGTGTTACAGTTTACCTGTACACAGGTAGGTGAAGGTGGTGTTACAGTTTAGCAGTACACAGGTAGGTGAAGGTGGTGTTACAGTTTACCTGTACACAGGTAGGTGAAGGTGGTGTTACAGTTTAGCAGTACACAGGTAGGTGAAGGTGGTGTTACAGTTTACCTGTACACAGGTAGGTGAAGGTAGTGTTACAGTTTACCTGTACACAGGTAGGTGAAAGTAGTGTTAGACAGTTTACCTGTACACAGGTAGGTGAAGGTAGTGTTAGATAGTTTACCTGTACACAGGTAGGTGAAGGTAGTGTTACAGTTGACCTGTACACAGGTAGGTGAAGGTGGTGTTACAGTTTACCTGTACACAGGTAGGTGAAGGTGGTGTTACAGTTTAGCAGTACACAGGTAGGTGAAGGTAGTACTAGATAGTTTATCTGTACACAGGTAGTGAAGGTGGTGTTACAGTTTACCTGTACACAGGTAGGTGAAGGTGTGTTACAGTTTACCTGTACACAGGTAGGTGAAGGTGGTGTTACAGTTTAGTACACAGGTAGGTGAAGGTGGTGTTACAGTTTACCTGTACACAGGTAGGTGAAGGTAGTGTTACAGTTTAGCAGTACACAGGTAGGTGAAGGTGGTGTTACAGTTTACCTGTACACAGGTAGGTGAAGGTAGTGTTAGACAGTTTACCTGTACACAGGTAGGTGAAAGTAGTGTTACAGTTTACCTGTACACAGGTAGGTGAAGGTGGTGTTACAGTTTACCTGTACACAGGTAGGTCAAGGTGGTGTTACAGTTTACCTGTACACAGGTAGGTGAAAGTAGTGTTAGACAGTTTACCTGTACACAGGTAGGTGAAGGTAGTGTTATAGTTTACCTGTACACAGGTAGGTGAAGGTAGTGTTACAGGTTACCTGTACACAGGTAGGTGAAGGTAGTGTTACAGTTTACCTGTACACAGGTAGGTGAAGGTGGTGTTACAGTTTACTTGTACACAGGTAGGTGAAGGTGGTGTTACAGTTTACCTGTACACAGGCAGGTGAAAGTAGTGTTAGACAGTTTACCTGTACACAGGTAGGTGAAGGTAGTGTTATAGTTTACCTGTACACAGGTAGGTGAAGGTAGTGTAACAGTTTACCTGTACACAGGTAGGTAGAGGTAGTGCTAGACAGTTTAGCTGTACACAGGCAGGTGAAAGTAGTGTTAGACAGTTTACCTGTACACAGGTAGGTGAAGGTAGTGTTATAGTTTACCTGTACACAGGTAGGTAGAGGTAGTGCTAGACAGTTTACCTGTACACAGGTAGGTGAAGCGAGTGTTAATTATGGATTAATGTTAAAGTTTCTGAAACAGAATCAGTACTGATGAAATCCTGACGATGTCCATCACTGGTCCAGTTATCTCCATTAACCTGACGAGCTAGTACTTTCTTGCAGTTGGAGCTTCAGTGGCTCTGCGATGGTGAGGAACTTCAGAGTAACCTGATGAGATTTTACTTTCATTAAATAGATAGTGTGCTTTGGAATGACTCTGGCAGGAATGGTCACTGAGTTCTGAGTAACTACCTGCTTGGATTTTACTTCGCTGTGGTTTAAGTAGATGATTGAGCAGCTTGAGCTTGGAAATTACTGTGACAGGGATGTGGAGGAAATCTCCAGCAGCTACCTGACGTGACTCTTCTTCACTATCATTTAAGTAGATGATGGAGCAGCTTGTGCTTTAGTGTCACCGAGGCTGGGACGGGGAAGAAATCTCCAACAACTGCCCTACAAGATTTTACTTCACAGCTTATGCGTCAATGTCGCTGTGACAAGGAAACTTCTAGGAACTTCTAGGGAAATTTCTAGAAAGTATGTGATTTAAAAAAAAAATGTAATGTAGTTTAATTCATCTGGGTTGGATTCCCGGTCCGGGTGGTTCTGTGTGGAGTGTGTATGTTCTCCCCGTACTTGAGTGGGTTTCCTCTGGGTACTCTGGTTTCCTCCCACAGTCCAAACACATGCATGTTAGGTTGATCCTCACTCTAAACTGCCCGTAGGTGTGAGTGAGTGTAGGTGTGAGTGTGTGTTGGCCATGTGATGGACTGGCGACCTGTCCATGGTGTACCCCACCTTCGCCTGATGATGCTGGGATTGGCTCCAGCCCCCCGTGACTCTAACTAGCGGGATAAAGCAGAAGATAATGGATTGATGTGGTTTAATTCTATTGAACTGAGCGACTCATTGGCTTTCCATACTGAGAATCTGAGATGGACACTTGAATTAACCTTGAGTAGCCTGTGCTGGTCCACCATGCTTTCAGTGGATGGTGTAGCTGATCTATCTGCATGACCAACCATGACCAGGCTTGTTGACCACTGGTTGATCAAACTGGTTAACCAGCACCACCAAGATGCCCAACAACCTAGGTCATGCCGTTGGTATTGGTCAATGAGCTTCATCACGTTTGGTCATACTGGTTGACCAGATTGACCATGTTGGTGATGCTTGGTCATACTAGTCAAGCAGCTTTCTCATGTTGGTTGAGAAGCCTGGTCATGTTTGGTTGACCGGACTGGTCATGCTGGTGGAGCAGATTGGCCATGTTGGTGATGCTTGATCACATTGGTTAAGCAGATTGCTCATGCTGGTTGACCAGACTGGCTACATTTTTGATGTCTAGTCACAATGGTCAAGCAGCTTGCTCATGCTGGTTGAGCAGACTGGTCATGCTGGTTGACCAGATTGGCCATCTTGTGATGCCTGGTCACACTGGTCAAGCAGCTTGCTCATTTTGGTCGAGCAGCCTGGTCATGTTTGGTTGACCAGATTGGTCATGCTGGTTGAGCAGATTGGCCTTGTTGGTGATGCTTGATCACACTGGTCATGCAGACTGGTCATGCTGGTTGACCAGATTGGCCATGTTGTGATGCTTGGTCACAATGATGAAGCAGTCCGGAGTACTTCTTTCCACAAAATAGTGGATTATAAACGATCGGATTGACGGAAAAACACAAGTTTGGTCTCGTTTTGAAGCGGACAGTCTAAGGTATGTGGCTGGCTTGTTGTTGTTTTGGTGGTCTTTCTCTGTGGCGGCTGAGAGCCATTGCGCATCACAACAATGCGGAAGTTGCGGAGGAGCTAGGGGGCGTTACTTTTCGCAAAAGCTATTCTTTTTTTATTTTTTAATTCAATAATGCTACATTTCAGAGTATACTAGCTTACACCATCGTAATCCTGAGGGTCTCCCCGGTCGTTTGATGTATAATATGTCCAGATTGGACAAAAGATGGCTTTGCGAAAAATAAATAAAAATGTTGGTAGTGTACCTAATATTTTGTCATACTAACGCTCTGGACAAGGTAGTTTTTGACCAAATTTTTTTTTTCCTGAATGATATTAAAGAGAAAATGGCAAAACATTCTAAGCTTTCATGTGGTACCTTGGTTGTCCTTGGTGGAACTGTAGATCTTCAGATATATTCTGAAATATATTGATTATTGATTATTTATTATTTAAGAGGTTATTTTACTGTCATATACTGTAATACAGTTTACAGTACAATACTGTTAAAATAAGTTACAGTAGATACACTGTAAAATACAGGGGTTGGACAATGAAACTGAAACACCTGTGGGAGGTTTCATGGCTAAATTAGACCAGTCTGGTGGTCAATCTTCATTAATTGAACATTGCACCAGTAAGAGCAGAGTGTGAAGTTCAGTTAGCAGGTAAGAGACAGTTTAGCTCTAAATATTGCAATAACACAACATTATGGGACGTACCAGAGTCCAAAAGAGGACAAATTGTGTCTTTGTGATGTATTAAGAGCCACGGTATCCAGGGTAATGTCAGCAGACCACCAAGAAGGACCAACCACATCCAACAGGATTAACTGTGGACGCGAGAGGAAGCTGTCTGAAAGGGATGTTGGGTTCTAACCCGGATTGTATCCAAAAAACATAAAACCACAGCTGAACAAATCACAGCAGAGTTAAATGTGCACCTCAGCTTCTCCTGTTTCCACCAGAACTGTCCATCAGGAGCTCCACAAGGTCAATATACACGGCCGGGCTGCTATAGTCAAACCTTTGGTCACTTGTGCCAAAGCCAAACGTCGGTTTCAACGGTGCAAGGAATGCAAATCTTGGGCTGTGGACAATGTGAGACATGTATTGTTCTCTGATGATCCACCTTTACTGTTTTCCCCACATCCGGGAGAGTTACGGTGTGGAGAAGCCCCAAAGAAGCAGACCACCCAGACAGTTGCATGCCCAGAGTGAAGCATGGGGGTGGATCAGTAATGGTTTGGGCAGCCATATCATGGAATTTCCTTGGCCCAATACTTGTACTAGATGGACACATCACTGCCAAGGACTACCGAACCATTCTGGAGGACCATGTGTATCCAATGGTTCAAACATTGTATCCTGAAGGCGGTGCCGTGTATCAGGATGACAATGCACCAACACACACAGCAAGACTGGAGAAAGATGGTTTGATGAACATGAAAGTGAAGTTGAACATCTCCCATGGCCTGCACAGTCACCAGATCTAAATATTATTGAGCCACTTTGGGGTGTTTTGGAGGAGCGAGTCAGGAAACGTTTTCCTCCACCAGCATCACGTAGTGACCTGAACACTGTCCTGCAAGAAGAATGGCTTAAAATCCCTCTGACCACTGTGCAGGACTTGTATATGTCATTCCCAAGACCAACTGACGGCCCTACACCATACTAATCAATTATTGTGGTCTAAAACCAGGTGTTTCAGTTTCATTGTCCACCCCCTGTAACAGTAACACACTGTAACATACAGTGTGGTATGTGCCTTGATTAGCTTTTTAATCCGTTTGTGTTTTGAAGACGAAGTTAAACTAGCGGGAAGGCTGGTCTCAGGCTCTGCTCGGGTTCTTCTCCTCCTTTTGTTTGCGTGTGCCTTGACTTGACTGTTGAGACGCGGTGGGAGGCTTGCGGCAACCTCAAACAGTCGTACTTCATAAGAAAAGGTGAGAGGAGCGATCGCCGAGCTCGTTCTGACAACGCAGACGGCTTGACTGACGATTTCGAGAACACGGGCTAAATCCGGCAGACGCCCCGCCACGGCAGCCATATGGGCAAGGCGTGGTCTCGGAAAACCGGCCTTTCATCTATCCGCACATCTGTCAGTCTGTCTGTCAATCCCTTCCTCCGTCCTCTCCCATCACTCCATCACGGAGCAGCGCGGAGAAAGAACGGAGGGGGGTCGGTAAAAGTAAACATGCAGGGGAAGAGAGGAAAGAGAGAGAGAGCGAGTGCACGAGTGAAAGGAACAAGAGTGGATGAGATCACGTTAAGGTGAGGGATTAGGAGTGAGAGCGAGAGAGAGAGAGAGAGAGAGAGAGGGGGATTAGTGGGGAGAGAAAGAGAAATGGAGGGGATTGGGTAAAAAAAAGGAGAGGAAAAAAGATGAGATGAGAGAGGAGGTGAGAAGTAGGGGGGATAAAGTAGAAGAAGGAGGGAGAGAGAGAGAGAGAGAGAGTACTCTGGATTGAAAAGGTAATAAAATGGGTAGAAATAATGGAAAACGAGAGGAATATCAGTCTGCAGTTTGTTTGATTCTGTTCAAACCAAGGAAAGCAAGCAGGTGTGAGGGGCTGTGCCGGTAAGGGGTGGTCTTAGGCACAGTGTGAAGCCCCTTATCCATGATGAAATCGCTGGCAGTGGTAGAAAACTTTGCCTTATAAATATACAGTTGCATGCAAAAGCTTGGGCACCCCTGGTCAGAACCTCTGTTGCTGTGAATATCTGATGGACTGGGTAATATGAACCCTGCTATATAAACATATATATATATATATATATATATATATATAGCCAAGAGTCTTCACTTACCCATCCAAATCTCTGAATTCAGGTGTTCCAATCACTTCCATGCCCACAGGTGTATAAACCCAAGCAGCTAGTCATGCAGAGCTTCTACACACATTAGTAAAGAATGGGTCTCTCAGGAGCTCAGTGAACTCCAGCGTGGTACCGTGATAGGACACCACCTGTGAAGTCCAGTGGTGAAGTTTCCTCACTACTAAATATTCCACAGTGGACTGTCAGTGGTGTTCTAACAAAGTGGAAGTGATTGAGAACGACAGCAACTCAGACACCAAGTGGTAGAACACGTACAATGACAGAGCAGGTCAGCGGATGCTGAGGAGCATAGTGCACAGAGGTCACCAACTTTCTACAGAGTCCATCACTACAGACCTCCAAACTTCATGTGGTCTTCAGATCAGCTCAAGAACAGAGCGTAGAGAGTTTCATGGAATGGGTCTCCATGGCCGAGCAGCTGCATCCAAGCCTTAGATCACAATGTATAGTGTTGGATGCAGTGGTGTAAAGCACGCCACCACTGGACTCTAGAGCAGCGGAGACGTGTTCTCTGGAGTGACCAATCACCCTTCTACGTCTGGCAATCTGATGGACGAGGAGAACATTACTTGTCTGACTGCATTGTGCTGAGTGTAAAGTTTGGTGGAGGGGGGATTATGGTGTGGGGTTGTTTTTTTTAGGAGGTGGGCTCGGACC
>CM038716.1:9919265-9939265 GCA_021613375.1 Megaleporinus macrocephalus
ACAAACCACACACACACACACACAATATTATACTAAACAAACCACACACACACACACACACACAATATCATACTAAACAAACCACACACACAATATCATACTAAACAAACCACACACACACACAATATACTAAACAAACCACACACACACATACACATACACACACACAATATCATACTAAACAAACCACACACACACACAATATCATACTAAACAAACCACACACACACACTCACACACACACTCACAATATACAACACACAAAATATCATACTAAACAAACCACACACACACACAATATCATACTAAACAAACCACACACACACACACATCATACTAAACAAACCACACACACATAATATCATACTAAACAAACCACACACAATATCATACTAAACAAACCCCACACACACAATATCATACTAAACAAACCACACACACACAATATCATACTAAACAAACCACACACACACACACACACACTCACACACACACACACTCAATACACACACACACAATATCATACTAAACAAACCGCACACACTCTTACACACACACACACTCACAATATACAATACACATGCAAAATATCATACTAAACAAACTGCACACACTTACACACACTCACACAATACACACACACACACACACTATAATCACACACGCTATAATCACACACACACACCACACTATAAACACACACTATAAACACACACACAATACACACACACACTCTAACACACACACACAGACACACACAACACACACACACACACACACACAATACACACATTTATTTCTGTATCACTGTAGATAATACAACTACCCCTAAACCTAACTTTAACCTCAGTATCCAAACCTAAACCTAAATCTAACCTCAGTATCCAAACCTACACCTAACCTTAACAACAGTATCCAAACCTAAACCTAAACCTAATCTTAACAACAGTTTCCAAACCTAAACCTAAACCTAATCTTAACCTCAGTATCCAAACCTAAACCTAAACCTAATCTTAACAACAGTATCCAAACCTGAACCTACCATTAACCTTAGTATCCAAACCTAAACCTAAATCTAACCTCAGTATCCAAACCTAAACCTAACCTTAACAACAGTATCCAAACCTAAACCTAAATCTAACCTCAGTATCCAAACCTAAACCTAATCTTAACAACAGTATCCAAACCTAAACCTAATCTTAACAACAGTATCCAAACCTAAACCTAAACCTAATCTTAACCTCAGTATCCAAACCTAAACCTAAACCTAATCTTAACCCAGTATCCAAACCTGAACCTACCATTAGCCTTAGTATCCAAACCTAAACCTAAATCTAACCTCAGTATCCAAACCTACACCTAAACCTAATCTTAACCTCAGTATCCAAACCTGAACCTACCATTAACCTTAGTATCCAAACCTAAACCTAAATCTAACCTCAGTATCCAACCTAACCTTAACTATGATGTTGCAATACTAAGTACTTAACATCAAACAGACACACACACACACACACACACACACCCACGGTGTGGTAAGTCTGTGTTGTGGCTCTCTCAGACTGTGTGTGTGGATGTATAGGGGCTGCAGGCGGTCCGGAGATTGAAATGCCAGCAGAGAAAGAATGAAAGTGAGAGAAGAACGAGAAGAGAAGGTGAAACTCTAGAAGATTTTTTTTTACTGAGCTGGGTCACTGCGGTGCCAACACCAACTTCCACTGCTATCTATCTCCTCCTCCCAGAGTGTGTGTGTGTGTGCAGGACCGTGTGTGGTCAGGAGTGTGTGTTTATATGTGTGTGTGTGTGTGTGTGTGTGTGTGTGTGTCCTGCAGAGATCTATCGGCGCGTGTGAACAAAATACTTAACAAATATGCAAATGATGCATCATCAACACTTTGTTTGTAGAAAACAAGTTCTGACAACAGAGACCTGAGAGAGAGAGAGAGAGAGGAGAAAGATGAGTGTGAGAGAGAGTGACACAGTGGATAGAAGGAGAGAGAGAAAGATAGAAGGATAATGAGGGAGAGAGAGGAGGTGGGAGAGGAAAAGGGAAGGAGGAATACAGAACGTATAAAGGAGACTAAGAGAGATCAAGAGAGGAGAGAGAGAGAGAGGGGTGAAATGAGAGAGGTAGATTAGAAGAAAGAGAGAAAAGAGACAAAGAAAGAGAAGGAGGAGACAAAGAGAGAAAAGTAGAATAGAGGAGAGACACTGAAGATGATTAAGAGTGAGAGAGAAAGATGGGGAGAGAAACGGAAGATGACAGAGAGAGAAGGGAGGAGAGTGAGAGAAAAGGGGGATAGAGGAGAGAGTAAAAGAGAACAAGAGGACTGGATGGGACAGAGAAGAGTGAGGGAGAGAGAGGAGAATAGAGAGATAAAAAGAGAAAGAAGAGTAAAAGGAAGAGTGGAGGAGATTGCGAGAGAGAAAGGAAGAGAGAGATTGGGAGAGGGTGAGAGAGAGAAAGAGAGAGATTGGGAGAGGGTGAGAGAGAGAAAGAGAGAGATTGCGAGAGGAAAAAAGAGAGAAAGAGAGATTGGGAGAGGGTGAGAGAGAGAGAAAGAGAGATTGGGAGAGGGTGAGAGAGAGAGAAAGAGAGAGATTGGGAGAGGGTGAGAGAGAGAGAAAGAGAGATTGGGAGAGGGTGAGAGAGAGAAAGAGAGAGATTGGGAGAGGGTGAGAGAGAGAGAGAAAAAGAGATTGCGAGAGAGAGAGAAAGAGAGAGATTGGGAGAGGGTGAGAGAGAGAGAGAGAAAGAGAGAGATTGCGAGAGGAAGAGAGAGAAAGAGAGATTGCGTGTATGTGTGTATGTCTGTAGTGTGTGTGTATGTATGTGTGTATGTATGTATGTATGTATGTATGTGTTTGTGTGTGTATGTATATATATATATATGTGTATGTATGTGTGTGTGTATATATATATATATATATATATATATATATGTGTGTGTGTGTGTGTGTGTATGTTTGTGTGTGTATGTATGTGTGTATGTATGTGTGTGTGTGTGTGTGTATGTATATATATATATATATATATATATATATATATATATATATATATATATATATGTGTGTGTGTGTGTGTATGTTTGTGTATGTATGTGTGTGTATGTGTAATCAGCACTTATAGAAATATGAAGTTTTGTTCTAACAGCTGTGACGTACAGGACTCGCCTACAAAAACAACCTGCTTTAAATTCATTTACCTACATCTGCCTGCGCGTGCACTTTGGCTCCGCCCATTCGCACTGAAGTTATAAGCAGGCTACTTTCTGCAATAAGCACAATACTCAAGTCAGCCAATCAGAGAGCTGATGTACAAATATTAGTCATAAAATCACAGCAACAACAACCACCTCTTTCAAAGTGTTTTGTTTTAACCATAAAACCACACAAACCACAAATCATGAACTGACCAGTGAAGTGTAGACGACCTGGATGAGCGAAGTTTGAGCAAAGTTTTGGAAAAGTTCATGAATTTGGGTTCAATAAAAAAAAAATAAAAACACACTTGACATTAGAACTGAACTCAAAATGTTAAGGTATCTCACTATCATTCTTAATTTAGCCTTAAATATAAGTCCAAATTCTGCAATAATAAAATATTTTTAATTTCTTAAACCTGTTGCTTACAATACCAAGCTTACACGATCAGTGTGCACCAAATTTGGCAAATATCACCCTTAGAGGTCTCAATTATTATTATTATTATTATTATTATTATTATTATTATTATTATTATTATTATGCACATCATTTGTGCTCTACTGGCTTCACTATGTCAGTAAATACTTGGACCCCAATAACTGCCACAGTAATAGCTCAGGGGCGCTCAATCCTGGTCTTAGAGATCCACCACCCAACAGAGTTTAATTCCAGCCCTAACTAAGCACACCTGATCCAGGTCCCGAAGACCACCAGATAGCATCTAAACATTAGAACCCAGGTGTGTTGGATCTGAACTCTCCAGGATAGGGAAGATCTCCAGAACCAGGATGGGGCACCCCTGTTATGGCTGGATGATTTAAAGAAATCAATGTAAAGCAAATATTCCAAACACTGAACCACACACGGAGGTAGTTGCTGACTGTCCAGAGCCGAGACCAGGCAGCAGACAAACAGGCTAAACCGACCGTCTGCTCGCTGCCTTGAGACGTCACCTAGGTACAACTATATTGAGACTGTTTCACTGCCCCGAATTAAACACAAACTTAGAAAATCTAAATCAGTTTGTTTAAATAACTTAGTTAATATAAGAATATTAGATCCAGTGTCTAGCTGCAGTGTTTCTGAATTAAGGTTTGGTTTATTTAATATAAGATCACTGAACTCTAAGGCTGTCATTGTAAATGATACAATAACCTACCATAAAATTGATGTGTTATGTCTCGTAGAAACATGGATTAAACCTGAGGAATATTTGGCATTAAATGAAGCTCCTATAGGCTATAAGTATGTACAGCCCAGACTGTCCGGTAAAGGAGGGGGTATATGTGTCATTCATAAAAATTCATTAGACATAAGTCAGAAACACAATCTCACTTTCAATTCTTTTGAAATTCTTCTCATAAACATCACCAATCCGACCACTAATAGAAGTGTACTCACCCTAGTCAGCATTTATAGACCACCAGGACCTTATTCTGAGTTCTTAAAAGAATTTAGTGACTTTGTTGCAGATCTAGCAGTGAGCGCTGAGAAAGTAATAATTACAGGAGATTTTAATATCCACTTTGAAAACTCAGCAGATCCATTAAAAAAGGCTTTTTCATCTATCTTAGACTCTATAGGTCTCACTCAGAATGTAATAGGGCCTACACATTCCTGTAATCACACACTAGATCTAGTTCTGACTTTAGGTGTTGATATACATAATCTTACTGTTCTTCCACAGACTTCAGTAGTTTCAGATCACTACCTAATTTCATATGAATTGAGTCTTAGTGAAAATGTATGTACACCCCGTTATTGCATGAAACGTTCAATAATGCCAAATACATCTCAGAACTTTATTGAAACTCTTCCAGATTTATCAACCATAATTTTTCCATCATCAGACCCAACCGAGCTAGACAGAATAACTGACTGCGTAGAAAATACGCTCCGACTAACTTTAGACAACGTTGCACCTATAAAAATTCAAAAGATGCAACAAAAAAAGCTCGCTCCGTGGTACAACAATGAAGTACGCACCTTAAGACAGACCGTACGGAAATTAGAACGCAAATGGAGAGTGACCAAGCTAGAGGTATTTCACTCTGCTTGGAAGGACAGACTTAGCAGTTACAGAAAGACACTTATTAAAACACGCTCAGCATACCTGTCCACACTCATCGAACACAACAAAAACAATCCTAGAGTTTTATTTAGCACCATCGCAAAACTTCAGGCAGGATCTGAACCTCAGATACCCGCCAACCACAGCAGCAATGATTTCATGGACTTTTTCAATAGCAAAATCGAGAATATTAGACAAAAAGTTCTACCAATACGAGTAACCTATCCTTAATCCGGTTTGGCTCAAACAGCACAAAATGTGATTTTAGAAGAAACACTAGAAACATTTTCTCCACTACAGCAGACAGAACTAGAAAAACTTATCTCTTCCTCAACTTCTGCTACATGCACACTTGATATGATTCCAACAAGCCTATTAAAACAAGTATTACCAGCTATTATTAAACCTTAACTATCATCAACTCTTCTCTTAGTCTGGGTCATGTACCTAAGTCTTTTAAACTAGCTGTGATAAAACCCTTGATAAAGAAGCCAAATCTTGACCCCAGAGAACTGTCCAGTTATAGACCCATTTCCAATTTACCTTTTATCTCTAAGATTTTAGAAAAGGCTGTAGCTCGACAACTCTGTTCTCATCTACATAAGAACAACATATATGAAAAATTCCAATCTGGTTTTAGGCCACATCACAGCACAGAGACAGCTTTAAGATAACAAATGATCTTCTTCTTGTCTCTGATCAGGACCACGTATCTCTACTGGTGTTACTAGATCTAAGTGCAGCTTTTGACACTATAGATCACACTATTCTCTTGGACAGGCTAGAAAATATAGTTGGAATCACAGGAACAGCGTTATCCTGGTTCACATCTTACCTTAGTGATCGCTTTCAGTTTGTAAAGATAAATAATGTATCGTCTAATTATACAAGAGTGAAATATGGAGTTCCACAAGGTTCTGTTTTAGGTCCTCTGTTATTTACACTATATATGCTACCATTAGGCTCAGTTATAAATAGACATGGAATTAGTTTCCACTGTTATGCCGATGATACACAGCTGTACATATCAGACCAGATGATAAATCCAGATTAGATAAGATAGAAGATTGTGTAAGAGATATTAGACTTTGGATGCTACAGAACTTCCTTCTTTTAAACCCAGATAAAACTGAAGTTCTCCTCCTCGACCCAAAGGCTGCTCGGACTACATGTTCAGATTTAATGTTAAATCTTGCTGATTTCTCTGTAGTTCCTGGTTCAGTAGTTAAAAATATTGGTGTAACAATTGACTCAGATCTGACGTTTAATCAACACACAGGTAATATTACAAGAACAGCGTTTCTTCACCTACGAAACATTTTAAAGTTAAGAAATGTGTTATCTGTGTCTGATGCTGAAAAGTTGATACATGCCTTTATAACCTCAAGTCTAGATTACTGTACTGCATTATTGTCAGGATGCTCCAGCAGGAACCTGAATAAACTTCAGTTAGTTCAGAACGCTGCAGCTAGAGTACTAACTAAAACCAGGAAATTTGATCACATCAGTCCAGTTTTATCAGCTACACTGGCTTCCTGTTAAATTCCGTATCCACTATAAAATTCTATTACTGACGTATAAAGCCCTGCACGGTCTCACACCGGAGTACCTGCGAGATCTAATCTCCTATTATGAACCACCACGTTCACTCAGATCACAGGATGCTGGTTTTCTAATAGTTCCTAAAATTCAGAAGACTACAATGAGGGGAAGAGCTTTTTCCTACAAAGCCCCCAAACTGTGGAATAATCTCCCAGTTAATGTTCGGGACTCTGACACAGTCTCAATATTTAACTCTAGACTGAAAACATACTTGTTTAGTAGCTTTTTGTAATTAAGCTTCTCTTTTAGATGAAGGCAGGAGATCTGGGGGTTCATGGACACAGAGGTTTATGGTAAACTGAGATGTTGGTGCTGTTGTTCCACCACTTCACGCGACCACACAGGTTTGTTGATGGTGGAGTGGGGGGACCCCAGTGTCTCAGGGTACTCTCATGTCCATGTTATCTTCTGGTTCTCTCCTTTTAGTTTAGGCTGTTATAGTTAGATCTGCTGGAGTCGCCAGCCACACTCTAAAATTCTGAAAATTCATATTCTCTACAGTCTCACTCCCGAGCCCATCTCACTCTCTCTCTTTACTCTTCCTGAGGTAATGACTGTCCTCCCGTCTGTTGAAGGCTGTTGAAGGACTGATCATCGGGCCATCACCCCACCATCACCAGCCAGCTCACCTGTCCATTACTGCTACACCCTCAGTTACATCACTGTGCCATCCAGATGTACCAGCATTGAGATAGGATGGGACTGTTTCAGCTCACGCCCACTTTACATAAAGACTGTCATAGACTGCCTCAGCCAGAGACTGCCTCAGTCATACACTGCCTCTATCTGTGCAGCTTCTAAAGCTTTGCTATCCAGATTTCAAACAGAGACTCCTTTCTTTGGTATTTAGTTCAAACTGTAAATACTGTTTGACCAGAGGAGGATGGGTCTCCCCTTGTGAGTCTGGTTCCTCCCAAGGTTTCTTCCTCCAGTTGAGGGAGGTGTTCTTGCCACTGTTGCCTCTGGCTTGCTCACTGGGGGATATATGTTATAACTGTTTTCAAAACTCTGTAAAGCTGCTTTGAGACAACATCGTTGTAAAAAGCGCTATATAAATAAAATTGACTTGACTTGACTGACACACACACACTAATAAACACACACTAGTAAACACACACTGGTACACACTGCGTGTGCGTCCTAAGGCCACATCAGTCTGAATCATTCGTATGGCATCCATTAAGGGCTCCACTGAACTTCACAGTCGTCACGCAAAGCTACAATCAGCTGGCTTTTACTTCCAACTTATCAAGTTGCAAGCCTGTCATATTCAACTTATACACCGTATGAAGTGGCAACCCTATCATATTCACTCCCCACACTCTACGTACTGAAAGTGTTATGGGCTTGAAAAAAGACTCCGCTCATATAGGGGGGGTGGGGGTGGGAGGTGGGGGTGCAAATGGTTTCTCACAAAAGCTGGCAGCCTGCGTTTGAATGTCCGTGCTCGGTGCACCCATTTACATCTGAACCGCCCGAGTGTTCAGACAAAACATCCAGCGCAGGGTTGCAGATGCGGATGAAAGGAATGATTAACACACGGGCTGACGTGTTAAACGGCTTTATTAAAAACACACACCGAAAAAAGAGGAGTGAGAGTGAACTGCACGCCTAGTTTTCACTAATATACAAACCATACGATTTATTATTTATTAATTAGTTGAGAAACTAGCCTTGTGCAGTGGAACATCCACATATACACACACTAGGGGGCAGTGAGACACACACACACACACACACACATGAGTGAACACACACTCACACATACACACACACACACACACACTAGTGAACACACAATTACACACACACACACACACACCAGTGAACACAGGCACTACGGGCAGTGAAACACACATACACACACTAGTGAACATACACACTGGGGGCAGTGAAACACCCACCCACCCACACACACACACACACACACACACTAGTGAACACAAACACTATGGGGCAATGAAACACACACACACACACAAACCAGTGAACACACACACTGGGGGCAGTGAAACACCCACCCACACACACACACACACACACACACACACACACTAGTGAACACATACACTATGGGGCAATGAAACACACACACACACACACAAACCAGTGAACACACACACTAGGGGCAGTGAAACACCCACATACACACACACTAGTGAACACATACGCAATGGGGGCAGTGAAACACCCGCATACGCACACACATACACACTAGTGAACACATGCACTAGGGGGCAGTGAAACACACATACACACACACACACACTAGTGAACACACACTCGGAGCAGTGAAACACACATACACACTCAAGTGAACACACACTAGGGGCAGAGACACACAAACACTAGTGAACACATGCACTATGGGGCACTGAAACACACACACACCAGTGAACACACACACTAGGGTGCAGTGAAACATACATGCACACATACACACACTAGTGGAAACATGCACTAGGGGGCAGTGAAACACACAAACACACTCACAAGTGAACACACACACACACACACACTAGTGAACACACACTAGGGCACAGTGAAATACACACACACACACACACTAATGAACACACACACTAGGGGGCAGTGAAACACACATACACACATACACACACACACACTAGTAAACACATACTAGGGGGCAGTGAAACACCCATACACACACGCACACACTAGTGAACACACACTAGGACACAGTGAAACACACATACACACACCAGTGAACACACACACTAGGGGCAGTGAAACACCCACATAAACATATACATACACACTAGTGAACACACACACACACTAGTGAACACATACACAAGGGCAGTGAAACCCTCACACACACACACACACACGCTAGTGAACATACACTAGGGGGCAGTGCAAAACCCACATACACACAAACTAGAGGGCAGTGAACACCCACATAAACAACCACTAGGGGGCAGCAAAACATCCACATGCACAAACACTAGTAGGCAGTAGTGAGCACATTGCCCAGAGCAGTGGCCCACCCTTGCCCCAGTGCCTGGGAGGCAGCTGGGGGTTGGGTGTCTTGTTCAACGCCACTTCAGACGTGTCCTGTCGGTTCAGGGGATCGAACCAGCGACCTTCAGGTCACTAGGCTGGTTCCTTGACCTCCAGCACATGACTGCCCCCTACTGTGTTGATTATTAATGATATACTCCTTTAATCACTGGTGATGAGCACCTGCTACTGTAACATCCTCCTACATCCAAGAACGTGTTGATCTCCGTACATCACCCAGTTCATTCATTACAAGTGGCGAGGATCGGGGTCCAAGCCCTAATTGCCATGGGTTTGCCAAATAATGATCGTGAACTATGGCTGTGAGGAAGAGGAGAGATTCTTCCTCAGAACTCTCTGCTGGCTTCCCTCCCCTGTAGCTCCAGCTTACAGTTATAAACCACGTATCCACGGTTGATGAACAGTTTGCATTAGGCTGGGCCTACGCTACACAATTTATAACCTGATTTTAATCCTGATTTGTAGCTTCCGACAATTTCTCGCAATCAGAAGCCAATTGGGAAGAAAACTGGGAGCTCGCTTGGAAGTGATTCACAACGTGAGAGGGGGCAAACAGATCAATCTTTAGCCTTCCGTTCTAATTCCGTAGTGATTCGAACCGGTAACGTGGGCAGAAATCATTTTCTGGGTAGGTCAACTTAGCATATAGCATTCCCAAATACACTTCCCAACATCTATATTCCCATTCCTGACAGCAGTAGACTCATCACAACAGCAGGTGAGCAGTGTGTGGGAGTCATGCAAACACAATCAACACTCACCTGTAAAGCATGTACTCGTTTATTACAGGCATGTCTTCTCAATGCAATGCCAATATAACCAAGTTACGATGAGACAAGGTCAGCCTCTCCAGTGAACTCACAGAGTTTGAGTCCCTGAGGCACCTCGCCAGGCCTTCAAACTAGACTCTTCTTACTTCCAGAAGAGTTTTTTGGTGGCACACATCAAAAAAATCACATCAGCTAATATCCAGAGTGACCACCGTGTGCAGCACGGACAGCAGCTAGACGGACTGGGAGACTCAGTAAGGTTCTGGTAGGTGGTCATAGGTATCTGGAGGTATCATGCTGACTGCAGTGCATCCCACAGCTGCTGGAGGGAGCGTTGGAGGAGGATCCATAGAGCCAACACCACCATCCAAGTGGTCCCACAGATGCTCAACTGGGTTCAAGTCTGGGGAATTAGGGGGTCTAGGGTATTACTCTTGGTCAGCTTTTCCAACCAATGGACATTTCTAGCTGTGTGGTGAGTTGCATCGTCTTGCTGGAAGATCCCATCCGCCCCAGAGAAGACAATCAGTATGTATGGTGTACGTGATCTGCAAGGATGGATTAAGACCCAGAGAATGCCACGAAAACATTCCCCGTTCCCAAATGTCATTGTTTACTTTGTTCTAAAGCAGGAGTATTTAATTAGAGTTCAGTAAGGTCCAGTTGGTGGAAACGTCTTCAGGCCAAGGTCTGGACCATCATCATTTCTAACGTATGTTCTGATTCAGTGGTGTATCCTGTTGTAAGCTCCGCGACATGCCGAGATGCCAGGTCGAGGTAGCCTAGGACACACTCCACACACACCCCTATGTCGCCACGGCAACCCAGCCATGGCTCACACACACACCCACGTCTCCATGGCTACCTATCATACACACCTGAATCCCATTAGTGCTAGTCTCAGCGTGCGGCGTTGTTTTCAGTAAGACTGTTCTCAGCATCTCTGGTTTCAGCTATCTGAGCCTGTGAGGATCCTACCTGTCCTTGGTCTTCAGCCTTATGTGCTCTCAAGGTCTTTTCCCAGGTTCTTCAAGTATTGGCATTTCCACAGCGGGGTCTCGTTGGCCTTCCTGGAACCCAAGGGAACCCGCAGACTTCAGCACCAGCCACATCACCCACCTCCGAGCGGCAGAGTCCCACTAGGCCCAAAGCGTGAGATTGGTGCCACCACGGAATCCACAAACTCCAAGCTCACTAGGCCCAAAGCGTGAGATTGGTGCCACCACGGAATCCACAAACTCCAAGCTCACTAGGCCCAAAGCGTGAGATTGGTGCCACCACGGAATCCACAAACTCCAAGCTCACTAGGCCCAAAGCGTGAGATTGGTGCCACCACGGAATCCACAAACTCCAAGCTCAAGTACGGGTTTGTCTCCCCGGCTCCTGCCGGTCCCCTTTAAGACTCTTCTACGTTGAGTGACTATGCAGTGTATTCCCCGGCCCCGCCGGTCCTCTCTGAGACTCTTTTAGTTCCAGCTGTGTAGTCCATTGAAAGTCTCTGCTCTGAACTGTCCCCACAGGGCTGAATCTGGGCCATCCCTCAACGAGGAACACGAGTGCTGCTCTGGTTTCCCAGGACCATTGAAACCAAGCAGGAGAAGCGAGAGGACATCTCCAGCTACACCGGCAATTCAGTCTCTTCAACCAGCAGGACTTTAAACCTGGGCTGAAATGGTGTCAAGGCCATTCTCACACACATAAGAGATGATGGTGGCTATTTTTAATTCTCCATGGTCTCAGAACATATGAGTCATGTTGGTTTGGACCTGTCTGTGGGAAGAATAAACATGTCTCGGTCCATTCCTGGTTGAAAAGTCGTTTTTCGTGCCTGAATCTGCACAGATCTGATTGGCTGAGGAGCGCATTTGGTGATCTTACATGGCACACGATTGGTCTATGAGACTAGAACCATTCCTCGGCTTAAAATAAACACTGTGGAAACACTGTTTGGGTCCACATTAGACAAAGTCTGGGTCTGGACTCGGACCGCGGTCCACCTATTACTGACCTCTGTTCTAAAGTGTGATGGTTGATTATAACAATGCCTGAATTGAAGGGCCATTTAAGCTGTACCTCAATGTGAAATTCCAAAGAAAAATAAAAGAAAGTAAGAAAAGTATTTGTATATATTGTTTTGTTGTTGGATCTGGTTAGCATAATGTGTATTTACTGTCTGGTGTTTTTGTTGTTGTTTATATTTAATCTGGTGTATTTACTCTATATTCTGCGTTGAGCTCGTGTACCTGCCCCCGTGTAATGTTTTGCTGTTGGTGACATTTCATTCCAGCGTAAAGTTCTATTGAGAAACGAGACTGAAGCCCACTTGAACGGTGAGATCGGCATCGTCTGTGCTGATTCATAGCTGGAACTCATAATGTGTGTGTTACCCCACTCCTGCTTAGAGTGCGCACACTCGCAATACAAAGACACTCTTTAGAAGAGGCTAAATGTGAGGCACTCATTGTGCCGCCTGCTTTATTAGGATTTCAGGAAGGTATGGAACGTCTGAAATTTGGGAGGAGGATCGTGGCTGAAGCCTCTCTACCTTCTTTTCTACTGTGACCAAGTTTCTTGCAATCCTCACCTCCGTTCCATTTTCACCCGGTTCCTCAGCCCATTGATAGTTCTACCACGGTTCGAAAAGTGGTTCCAGGTTCCCAGGACTCATTCCTCATTCTACCATCATCCGATGAGGGCACAGTCCATAATCACAGAACCTAGCGTCCCCAGCTTTAGACGTCCTCTAGCCCCTTATTAATAGTCAATTTCTGACTGCAGAGCTTCTCCAGGCTGGATCTTTTTAGGTGGCGGATGATTCTATAGCTGTTGCTGATGGGTGTTAAAAACCACTGCAGTGTCGCCTGATCCACTCGTGCCAGCACCACACTTACTACCCTGCCAGTGTCAGAGCTGTGCTGTGGCTGGACCTAATAACACCAGGGCAAACAGATGTCCTCTGACCAGTGATGGAGGACAAGGTGCACGGTGGTGATAGAATGAGCATCAACAGATGATTGTTTGTTATTGTACACCAATATACTGGAGCTCTAAGGCAGGTGGGCCTCAAGAAAAGGGTGGGGATTTCTAGGAATGTTGACAGCGAATACACTGCAGTCTTCAATGTTCTGCAAGCAACGGCAGCTACATATCAGTTATTGGTTTGGAAGAGTGAAGAACTAGATATGGACCCCAAGAAAGATAAAGGGCCATGGTGAACATTTGAATAAGGGCCCTGGGGTTAACACCTTTGAAAGAAAGTTGACTGGATGTAACAGACTCAAGTTCAGACTGAGCTCTAAGGCAGGAGGGCCTTAAAGTGGACAGCAGGTGACAAGACAAGGGTGGGGATTTCTAGGAATGTTGACAGCGAACACACTGCAGTCTTCAAGCAATGGCAGCCACATATCAGTTATTGGTTTGGAAGAGTGGAGAACTAGAATTGGACCCCAAGAAAGATAAGAGGCCATGGAGAACATTTGAATCAGGGCCCTGGGGTCAACACCTTTGAAAGAAGTTGACTGCGATGTAACAGGCTCAAGTTCAGACTGAATTCTAAGGCAGGTGGGCCTCAAAGTGGACAGCAGGTAAAAAAAAAGGTGGGCATTTCTAGGAATGTTGACAGCGAATACACTGTAGTCTTCAATGTTCTGCAAGCAATGGCAGCCACATATCAGAGCCCAGAAAAGATAAGGGGCCATGGTGAACATTTGAATCGGGGTCCTGGGGTTAACACCTTTGAAAGACGTTGCCTGCGATGTAACAGGCTCAAGTTCAGATTGAACTCTAAGGCAGGTGGACCTCAAAGTGGACAGCAGGTGAAAAGAAACGGTGGGGATTTCTAGGAATGTTGACAGCGAATACACTGCAGAACTAGAATTGGACCTCAAGAAAGACAAGAGGCCATGGTGAACATTTGAATCGGGGTCCTGGGGTTAACACCTTTGAAAGAAGTTGACTGGATGCAACAGGCTCAAGTTCAGACTGAAGTCTAAGGCAGGTGGGCCTCAAAGTGGACAGCAGGTGACAAGAAAAGGGTGGGGATTTCTAGGAATGTTGACAGCGAACACACGACACTCTTCAAGCAACGGCAGCTACATATCAGTTATTGGTTTGGAAGAGTGGAGAACTAGAATTGGACCCCAAGAAAGATAAGAGGCCATGGAGAACCTTTGAATCAGGGCCCTGGGGTCAACACCTTTGAAAGACGTTGCCTGCGATGTAACAGGCTCAAGTTCAGACTGAACTCTAAGGCAGGTGGGCCTCAAGAAAAGGGTGGGGATTTCTAGGAATGTTGACAGCAAACACTCTGCAGTCTTCAAGCAATGGCAGCCACATATCAGTAATTGGTTTGGAAGAGTGGAGAACTAGATATGGACCCCAAGAAAGAACATTTGAATCAGGGCCCTGGGGTTAACACCTTTGAAAGAAGTTGCCTGCGATGTGACAGACTCAAGTTGGGACTGAACTCCTAGCCTACTGGCCCACAGAGGCTTCCAGCTATAGATTACATACTCAATAGCCGGGCTGCAGTACTTTGACTTTCCATTTTAGACTATTGACCAGATAATGTTCATAAGCAAGGACCCAAAGACTGAACTACTCTGGAAAAGCACCGGATCAATAGAGGTAAGACAAATACCTCTTTCTTGTCTGAAGTATCAATCAATGTTGATCAATAGCTGTAGATGCACCTTATAAGGGCAAGCCACAGATTGTTGTTCACAGAGGCTGAACGCCGCGCCTAACATCTGCAAGTTGCTCAATTGGGATTTCGGTGTTCGCAAACTTCATCTTCTGTCCTGCGCAATACGTGTTAGCCATTCTCAGACTGCTCCAGCCCTCAGGCGTGTGTAATAACCCCAGCAAAAGCTCTGGGCATGATACCGGAGCTACACACGCCACCGTATCAGGTGTCACTCTCGCACTGAGAGCGCTTCAAAATAAATTAGGTACAAGCTATTCATTTTCAGGAAATGGGATATGGGGTAATCTACTAGTCTCCATAACTGGAGTTCAAACCTTAATGGAGCTATGGAAGTTGGGGTTGGGGGTGGGGGGTGTCTGACAACCCTCCTCCTTTTAATCTGGCACCCTATACATTGATATACTCACCTTCATTTTCTGTGAAAACTCCTTGCCATCCCTACCACCAACCCTATCTTCCTCAGTCCTATTACAGTCCTACCACAGATACAATTCATAGGGCGATCTGGCCTTTTAGCTTCAGGGTGATGCCGCCCAAAGTTTCAGTCAAGGTTCTCAGAGTTCTCTTCCTTTCCAAAATCAGTCCTTCCTCATACTACGTCCACCATAAGCTGTAGAAATGGTTCACAAAGAGGAAAACTTCCTAACAACCACCTGGAAGATCTGGTGGACCAGCAAATTTGTCACCGTTTGATACATAAAGTTATGAAATGACTTAAGTTTCATACCTTCCCTAACCCTAACCTAACCCTAACTCTTGAAGGACTGAAGAAGAAGAAGCAGTGAAAAGAACGAAGACTCTTTACAAGGAAGAACTTCATAAGAGTGTGACGTCGAAGCGGCACTCAAAGATAAAAAGATCCGGGAGTGCCTGTTGGTGAAGCCCGGAGGTTCTCCTGATCGTGCGGGACACAAACAGGACGGTGGGAAAGTTGTAGAAATGGTTCCCAAAGAAGAAAACTTCCTACTAGCCACCTGGAAGACCTGGTGGACCAGCATGAGTTATGAAACAACTCAAATTTGGGAGAAGGACCACGCCCAAGCTCCTCCTTGCTATTACCACGTGTCCTATATAAACCACTCCTCTGCGCTGACCTTCTCAGCTCCTACTGAGCTCACCTACTCACTCATTGCTTGGCAGGTGGCCTCAAGTCTCAGCCCAGATCCCCTTCCTTGCCCTGCCTCAGTGGTCCGCACATTACGAAACAGCACTTAACTCCAGGACGAAAGAACTGAAGAACAAGAAGCGCGGAGAAGAACGAAGACTCGTCATAAGGAAGAACTTCTTAAGAGCGTGACGTCGAAGCGGCACTCAAAGATAAAAAGATCTGGGAAATACAGCAGTGCCTGTTGGTGAAGCCCGGAGGTTCTCCTGATCGTGCGGTGGGAAGTCGTAGAAATGGTTCACACAGAAGAAAACTTCTTAAAGCCACCTGGAAGACCTGGTGGACCAGCATGAGTTATGAAACAACTCAAGTTTGGGAGAAGGACCACACCCAAGCTCCTCCTAGCTTTCATCACATGTCCTATATAAACCACTCCTCTGCCCTGACCTTCTCAGCTCCTACTGAGCTCACCTACTCACTCATTGCTTGGCAGGTGGCCTCAAGTCTCAGCCCAGATCCCCTTCCTTGCCCTGCCCCGGTGGTCCGCACGGAGAAGAACGAAGACTCATCATAAGGAAGAACTTCATAAGAGCGTGACGTCGAAGCGGCACTCAAAGATAAAAAGATCTGGGAAGCAGTGCCTGTTGGTAAAGCCTGGAGGTTCTCCTGATCGTGCGGTGGGAAGTTGGAGATGAAAGCGAGGCCTGAAAAATGGGGCTACCTTTAAATTAAGCCGAGCATCATTCGAGCAAACATTGGAACTTCTGCAAGGGCTCCAGGAAATCTCTGTCCTGGAACTCCTCCTTATCGCCGGCTGCCTCTTGAGCGTCGGCGCTCTCCACGTTTTCCACGCTCGGTGGAAATGGGGTTCATGAGACAACGTGCTGTTAGGAACGTTCGGCTCGTTAAAAGCACTTTAGGTAATTATCCCAAATTAACTCTGACAGCTCTGGTATTTACCTCCCAGATGCCATCGACGGTTACTCGACTCGTTGCATCCTTTCGGAGGCGGACGCCGCCTCCTTTTCAGGGATAGCAAAACATTGTGCTTTCATCCAGGCATCGTATTTCCTTTAATGTTATGCTTATGTGAAAGCGGAGTTGATGAAACGTTGGGGGCGCCGTCGTAGCCCAAGCCGGCGCGGGGAAGTCAAGGTCACGCGTTTGAAGGATTTGGCTGAGCGTGTGATTCCTAAGTGCTCGTCTCCGACCGAGTTAGCGGACTGATTTAGCTTCTAGCGCTGCTCTAAACTCTGCTTTTGATATTATTTCACAGTCAGCGTTAAGAGATGCTACGGGCCCACGGTCCTTTCAAAAACAGACACCGGAGAGAACAGGCAAAACAAGAGGAAGGGCAGACGCTGGGGAAAGAAAAAGGAAAAAGAAGAAAAGAAGAAAAGAAAGAAAACGGAACGAGGGAGGGATTTCAGGTGAAAAGGAAAGAAAAGAAGTTCTCCGCTTGGAAAGGAGCCTGCGGAGACGCGCGCATCGCCGAGACGCCAGGAGGGGAAAACGAGACAGAGCGAAAGAAAAGAGCAACACAAAGATAGACGCAAAAGTCATTCCTCCCTCCGAACTCCCGAGTCGCGCGCATGAAAGCGGATTGGCTGGAGCGACGGGCGTCACCATGGTGATGATAATAACAGTGATTATGAAGGAAGGTTTCATTGTGGCCATATTATGGGCTATAATGTGTTATTACAGGAGCGCGCCAAGAGCGGACACTAGAAGAAATTACTCCGATCTTTTCCGGACCTCTAGAAAAAGAAAGGAGAGGGAGAGAAAGGAAGAAGACGAGAGGACAGAGACGAGCTGGAGTCAATTTAATTACGACGAACGACGGGCGGGACGAGGCGGTCTCGATGCTGTGCTGAAGGGGTGGGCAGAGACAGAGCACGCTATAGCACATACGCCGTGTGGACGAAAGCAGGTGCACGTCCCTCCTAATCATGGAGCTCAGCGCAGGCGGGAGGTCAACGCAGGTCAGTTGATATGATTGCAGTGCATCTGCAAAGCAGTCAGCAGGGCTGTCGACCCCTGACAGCCCCCCCCGCTCATGGGCTCTTCACCCTCCTGCCATCTGGCCAACAGGTACCAGAGCATCCGTTCCAGGACCAGCGGACTCTCCGCAACAGCTTCCCCTCTCCAACATACAATTAGACTAATCTAGACCCTCTCTAACATACACCTAGACTAATCTAGACCCTCTCTAACATACACCTAGACTAATCTAGACCCTCTCTAACATACACCTAGACTAATCTAGACCCTCTCTAACATACACCTAGACTAATCTAGACCCTCTCTAATATACACCTAGACTAATCTAGACCCTCTCCAACATACAATTAGACTAATCTAGACCCTCTCCAACATACAATTAGACTAATCTAGACCCTCTCTAACATACACCTAGACTAATCTAGACCCTCTCTAATATACACCTAGACTAATCTAGACCCTCTCTAACATACACCTAGACTAATCTAGACCCTCTCCAACATACAATTAGACTAATCTAGACCCTCTCTAACATACACCTAGACTAATCTAGACCCTCTCCAACATACAATTAGACTAATCTAGACCCTCTCTAACATACACCTAGACTAATCTAGACCCTCTCTAACATACAATTAGACTAATCTAGACCCTCTCTAACATACACCTAGACTAATCTAGACCCTCTCCAACATACAATTAGACTAATCTAGACCCTCTCTAACATACACCTAGACTAATCTAGACCCTCTCTAATATACACCTAGACTAATCTAGACCCTCTCCAACATACACCTAGACTAATCTAGACCCTCTCTAACATACACCTAGACTAATCTAGACCCTCTCTAACATACAATTAGACTAATCTAGACCCTCTCTAACATACACCTAGACTAATCTAGACCCTCTCTAACATACAATTAGACTAATCTAGACCCTCTCCAACATACAATTAGACTAATCTAGACCCTCTCTAACATACACCTAGACTAATCTAGACCCTCTCTAACATATAATTAGACTAATCTAGACCCTCTCTAACATACACCTAGACTAATCTAGACCCTCTCTAACATACAATTAGACTAATCTAGACCCTCTCTAACATACACCTAGACTAATCTAGACCCTCTCCAACATACAATTAGACTAATCTAGACCCTCTCTAACATACACCTAGACTAATCTAGACCCTCTCCAACATACAATTAGACTAATCTAGACCCTCTCTAACATACACCTAGACTAATCTAGACCCTCTCCAACATACAATTAGACTAATCTAGACCCTCTCCAACATACAATTAGACTAATCTAGACCCTCTCTAACATACACCTAGACTAATCTAGACCCTCTCCAACATACAATTAGACTAATGTAGACCCTCTCTACCATACACCTAGACTAATCTAGACCCTCTCCAACATACAATTAGACTAATCTAGACCCTCTCTAACATACACCTAGACTAATCTAGACCCTCTCCAACA
>CM038716.1:9944265-9986765 GCA_021613375.1 Megaleporinus macrocephalus
TACACCACCGTACTAACCACTACACCACCGTACTAACCACTACACCACTGTACTAACCACTACACCACCGTACTAACCACTACACCACCATACTAACCACTACACCACCTTATTAACCACTACACCACCATACTAACCACTACACCACCGTACTAACCACTACACCACCGTACTAACCACTACACCACCGTACTAACCACTACACCACCGTACTAACCACTACACCACCATACTGACCACTACATCACCATACTGACCACTACACCACCATACTAACCACTACACCACCATACTGACCACTACACCACCGTACTAACCACTACACCACCGTACTAACCACTACACCACCATACTGACCACTACACCACCGTACTAACCACTACACCACCATACTGACCACTACACTACCGTACTAACCACTACACCACCATACTAACCACTACACCACCATACTAACCACTACACCACCATACTAACCACTACACCACCATACCAACATACTAACCACTACACCACCATACTAACCACTACACCACCATACTAACCACTACACCACCATACTAACCACTACACCACCGTAAACACTCAATTTTTTAATCATTTGAGTTTTGCGCCAACTCTTTGATGCTTCAAGTGTTATGTTACGTTTCAGAGAGGTTCTCCAGCCCCTCCTCCATCTTCACCTGTAAATGCTAATGATGAAAGGAAGCTAGCTGGGCACGATTAACAGTGGTTAAATGCCGCCGTGCTGAGAGCTGCCCTCCAGCTTTCTGTTCTTTTTCAGCAGTCCCACCATTAAAGAGAGAGAGATAACCCTTCAGGCACCGCTCGGCCTCTCCACACCTCCCGCATCACTAACTCTGTTGTTTCTGCCTTTACTCTATTTAGCGTCATTTCAACTTATTTCTTTTCAATTTAATTCAAAGTCACACAGATTAATACGTCCAATCAAACCACTCGCCGCTTTATCATTCTCGGCAGGTGTCTCGTCTCTCTCTCTCTCTCTCTCTCTCTCTCTCTCTCTGGTTGGGTGGACTTTCTGAATTGTAGCTGAAAGACAATCCCCAGAGGGCTCTTACACTAAAGAGAATCTCTCTCTCTCTCTCTCTCTCTCTCTCTCTCTCTCTTTCTTTCTCTATTTCTCTGTCTCTGCTGGAGTTTATTACTTCATCTATCACTCTGGCTGGAGAAAAGCACTATGGCTAAAGAACATATGCGTGTTTACGCTAGAGCTCGACCGATATGGGTTTGTCTAAGTTGATGCCGATGTTTAGAGGTCAGGGTAGGGCTGGACGATATGGGAGAAATCATGATCTTATCACGATATCTTTTTCATATCAGTCGATATCGATATATATATCACGATATAAATCAAATCACTATTTTCTTTTAACTTTAAGTGAAAAGTGAAGATATCATAATTGAAAATTTATATATATATATAGTCATGTGTGGTTGGAGAGGGAGTAACACCTCATAATTCTATAATCCTGTAAGTTATGACAGTCTAAATTCCAGACTGCATTTCTTTCTCCTGTGGTTTTATACAAAATCTCATCAGAGATCAGTCGACGTCGTCTAGGAAAATATCTGTGAGAACTTGTTTGTCGATGTATTGAGATCATTCCGCTTAACAAAGTCACTTATAATTAGTTAAAATGTTTAGAAACTAGATGAAACACCTTATAATGAGTTTAGAATGAGGGCAACTAAACAGCTAGAAGGGGCGTTTGTATGTTCTCCCTGTATCTACATGGGCTTCCTTCTGGTGCTCTGGTTCCAAAGACATGCAGTGAGGTGACCCTGAGATACTAAAGGAGATACTGTGAGTGTCCTGTGATTGACTGGCGACCAGTCTAGAGTGGTTCCTGCGTTTCACCATACTAACCACTACACCACCGTACTAACCACTACACCACCATACTAACCACTACACCACCATACTAACCACTACACCACCATACTAACCACTACACCACCATACTAACCACTACACCACCCTACTAACCACTACACCACCGTACTAACCACTACACCACCATACTAACCACTACACCACCATACTAACTACTACACCACCATACTAACCACTACACCACCATACTAACCACTACACCACCATACTAACCACTACACCACCCTACTAACCACTACACCACCGTACTAACCACTACACCACCATACTAACCACTACACCACCATACTAACTACTACACCACCATACTAACCACTACACCACCATACTAACCACTACACCACCGTACTAACCACTACACCACCATACTAACCACTACACCACCGTACTAACCACTACACCACCATACTAACCACTACACCACCATACTAACCACTACACCACCATACTAACTACTACACCACCATACTAACCACTACACCACCATACTAATCACTACATCACCATACTAACCACTACACCACCATACTAACCACTACACCACCATACTAACCACTACACCACCGTACTAACCACTACACTACCATACTAACCACTACACCACCATACTAACCACTACACCACCATACTGACCACTACACCAACATCACGCACTACATCCTGCGTTCCGCCCAATGAATGCTGGGATAGGCTCCAGAACCCCTCGCGACCTCAAAGTATGAGCGTCTTAGAAAATAAACGAATGCCTGAACGAATTAAGTTTACGAAGATCTCAAAATGAGAAATATTAGACGGTCAATCAACGACATCAATCATTCTTTTGCTGACTACAGTTTGATGTTCTCCTCTACGGTCAAAGATGGAAGCTTTAGGTGTTGTTTACTTGACCCAGATCTTTCAGGTGGTTGTTAGGAGTTTCGTTTTTTCTCTCTAGCTTTCAATAACTTGTTTAGAGCTCTTTCCTTTGGAGCTCTTGCCTGTTTTGTTCAAGTAGATTTATTTACATTCCCAAAAAAAAACATCTCCAGTGTGTTTGACTGGCGTATTTATACTCACGCTGGGTGCCATACGTTGGAGCTGCTTGAGTGTGATTCGGTTGTACATGCTACTGATGTCCTTCCTCTGCTCGTCGAATTCTGATACAGTGATCTGGAAGAACGAAGCCCCCAAAAAAGAGTTTTAAAACATAAAAACAAACAAACAAACAAACAAACAAACCCAGACATGATACTCACATTGGCCAGTCTAGTCTCGAGGTCCAAAATCTCACGGGACTTCACTGTGGCGTTGTTAGCTCCCAGCATGCTCAGCAGCCTCTCCATTAGGGCCTTGTAGGCCGCCAGGATCTGAGATCATTAGCAGAGGATGACAGCGAGAACAGGACATCGTTATCTAGGCGGGGACTAGGGGTGTGCCATATCGTATCATACACAATAATATCGCTAACAATTTAAAATATCGTGAAATTATACCCTGAAATATCGTACCATATCACCCATCACTAATTATCACATCAGGTACTACTTTTACTGTTTTTAGAAAAATAAAAATTCATACTTTCTCATTTCCATTATACATCTACTAGAGACAGATTTTATCTCCAGTATCATTCATTTTACTTCAGTCCTGGATATATGGAGATATTTGGAGTGCATTATTTAGTATTGTGATATTCTGGATCATTGACTTCTGTTACAATCTGATGAAAATTCTTGTATTTTTTTAATATCTCAGTTAGGGGTGTGTCATATCATATCGTACACAATAATAAAATTTAATTTAATGTATTCTTATTTTTTTTTAATCAATGTTTTGTTATATCGCCAAGAGTATCGTTATCACAAAAGTACTATAAAATATCGTGATATTATTGTAGGGTCATATCGGCCACCCCTACATCGACCACTTTAGTGAAGCATTGCTCTGAAGTTCACTACAAAATGGAGAAACTGGTCAGCCATGATGTCGACCGGGGGTGGGGGGGTGCTGGCATATGCATGATCTCATCAGTGGAGGACGAGGCCCAGCTGTGACATCATTAGTGAGCCGAGCAGTGGCTGACATCATAAGCTGGTGCCCAGGCACAGATGTGACAATGTCAATTAGGGACACAGGCTCGCAGCGGGAGAGCAGCGGGAAAAGGAAAACGGCAGATGGGCCTCCGACGACGCAGATGGAGAGACGGAGAAATGGAATGAAAGGGGGATGAACATATGTAAAGACGGAATTCAGGAAGAATAAAATAATTAATGAATTAATGAATAAATGGGATAAGCTAATAAAGCTGAGTGGCTTATTTGAAATGGGTGGTCTTGTTATGTCATCATCACTGTCTACGTGCACTCGTTGGTCACCCTGTTAACCCGTAATTAGTTTGTGTGTAAAGAGTTTGTGTACTGATTGGTTAAAAACTAAAGTTTTATTTCATTACTTAAAATGTTTTAGTATGTTCTACTATTTTGAAAGAAGAACTGAGTACACTAATATTTTTAAGTTGAACAAACTTCAAACATCAGGTTTTAGCTTGGACCACGCCCCTGTAGCACCTTGCCAGATTCTCATTGGTCAGTTCAGTCTAGACTAGTTTGAGTTGTTTAGTGGAGCTTGTAAAGGTTTGAAGTCTTTTTCTATTTTCACTGTGAGGTTTGGTGTTTTCTGTGTTGAACTTCTTTTCCTCGGACAGAAACTCTGTAGTGCTGGGATTTCTCTACAGTGGACATTTTCTCCATTGTTTTCTTTTCTTGAAGAACTACAGAGGACTACAATTAACCAAGCCACCATCTTCCCTCTCTTTTTCTCATTCTGGAACTTGGTAAGTTGTTTTCCGTGTTCAAGTGGTGTAAAACTGTTGTTCTGCAGTTGATGCTGATCTAAAGTTAGAAAATGTAATTTACTGTGTTTTTATCATTTCAGTGTGTAAACAGTATTTAAGAATTATTGTAAGATAAACAGTTTTCTAACTAGACCAATCAAAACCAGTCATCATCACTACTGAACCCTTCAAGAGTCAGAGTCATCCTAGATGATCCCAGTGATGTAATTATGAATCAAATCAAACTAAATTTAAGTTTTTCACAACTTTATTTTGATTACAGGAAACTCAATGTTGAGTTGAATTAAATGGTCAGTAGGGTTGATTTTACTAAATATTTTAAGTATAAATAATTTAGATTTCTTTTTATTCAACTCAAATGATTAATTCCAGTCTATTTGATATTTAAGTTGATTTTACTCAAACCATTAGATTTTCTCTAATTTGCATTACTTAAATATTTTAAGGCAATCACTCAAACTCTTTAAGTACAATCAACTAATCTGAGTTTACAGTGTAGTTATCGTTTTTTTTATTTTAATTACTTTGTTACTATGTTTTTATTTATTTCAGTTAACAAAAATGTAAACCGGATAAGTTGATTGTACTTAAAGAGTTTGAGTGATTGCCTTAAAATATTTAAGTAATGCAAACTAGAAAAAATCAAATAGTTTGAGTAAAATCATACCTACTGAGACCTACTAACTTTCCTGTAATCAGAATTAAGTTGTGAAAAACTTAAAACTAGTCTCCATAAAAAGCTGAGGTTCTCCTACATCAAAAGAACACAGACAGCAGTTAAATTCAGTTTGATTTTATTTAAAACTACATCACTGGGATCATCTAGGATGACTCTGACTCTTGAAGGGTTCAGTAGTGATGATGACTGGTTTTGATTGGTCTAGTTAGAAAACTGTTTATCTTACAATAACTCTTAAATACAGTTTACACATTGAAATGATAAAAACACAGTAAATTACATTTTCTAAGATTTCTTAGATCAGCATCAACTGCAGAACAACAGTTTTACACCACTTGAACACGGAAAACAACTTATCAAGTTCCAGAATGAGAAAAAGAGAGGGAAGATGGCGGCTTGGTTGATTGTAGTCCTCTGTAGTTCTTCAAGAAAAGAAAACAATGGAGAAAATGTCCACTGTAGAGAAATCCCAGCACTACAGAGTTTCTGTCCGAGGAAAAGAAGTTCAACACAGAAAACACCAAACCTCACAGTGAAAATAGAAAAAGACTTCAAACCCTTTACAAGCTCCACTAAACAACTCAAACTGACCAGTGAGAATCTGGCAAGGTGCTACAGGGGTGTGGTCCAAGCTAAAACCTGATGTTTGAAGTTTGTTCAACTTAAAAATATTAGAGTTTTTAATCAATCAGTACACAAACTCTTTACACACAAACTAATTAGGGGTTAACAGGGTAATACAGTAGTAAATAAGCTATACAGCAGTAGTTAACAATTCAAGATCCAGACTGAGACGTGTGTAAATAGTGAAGTTGGAGCCCATGTACACAAATATTACTAAAACAAACCTTTGACTGTATTTAAATGTAAAAATGAGAATGTATATTTTTATAAGAGCTATAAAACCCCCAAACCTGTTCATCAGAACAAGATCTCAGCATCTACACTATCTTCTTCAGTCCTGTTAGAGAAGCAGCTCATGTGGCTCCTCATGAAGCTGCTGGTCAGAATGTTCAAAGTATGTAAACCTGCATCAGAGCAAATGAGCTCGTTTCTAAAAGACCCTTCAAACATTCTTTAAACACAACCAGATGTTTAATTCTGCTCCAGGAATAATTCCATACCGACTATTCTATAGTTCTGATCTCCTCACACTTACTCACTAACATTAGTACTATTAAAATAGTAATTAATAGTACAAATGAGAAGAGCCTGGGAAGGCGTACCCAAACTTTTAAAAACGAACTTGTGTCCAAGTACGGATTAAGGATAGTCCTTGTGATCAAGGGCCCTCTAATGGTATGCCCTGTTCTTCTCTAGGGCCCCTTGGTAGGAGCTCTCATAGCCAGGGTCCTCTAAAATTATGCCCCCCTCTTTCCTAGGACCTAATAGCCAGAAGTTGAAGCCACAACGCCTCGTCCATTTTCATAAAGTGCCCAAAAGCATGGCTAGGGCCCCCATGGTTAGGGGCTCCAAGAGGCCCTGGGGTCAACGTCCCTAAAAGTCAGAGGATTCCGAAAAAGAGGGCCCTCGGAAATAAAAACATATTGTATCATCAATGTTGATGTTGTTAACCCTCACCCTGACCTCAAGACCCCTTGGGTGATGGCCCCACTGGCCCGGTCAGTAATCCAGCCAGGGCTGTGTCAGACTGTTCTATCATCAGACTGTTGTAGTTATATATATATGTGTATATATATATATATATATATATATGTGTATATATATATATATATATATATATATATATATATATATATATATATATGTTTCATACCTTTACACTGTCCTCATCCTGGCCCAGATACAACGTCCTCTCTGGCAACGTCAGGCCCTCTTGATCAATCTACACATAATTACACACACACTCATATATAATCATACATACAATACAAAGTAACATGAATATGTTATTGTGAGAGAAGTAGATCAGATCTTGATCCAGTTTGAAGAACAAAGTTAGGTTCCAGATTTCTCCTGGACGCCCCAGACATTGTATGAATGTGTTCAGTTCTTCAGCAGAAATCTTGATTTAGCTTAATGAAGTACTGAACAGTCAAAGCAGGTATTAGATGAGAACTGATAACAATACTGGGTTATTTAGGAGAAGCTTGGAAAGAGTTAAATAAACACACTGTATGGAAAATAAAGTGTTTACTGAGTAAATAAAAGCTTCCTGTCTGGAAACAATAGCTTTTTAAATATAATAATGTCCCCGAGTGCCTCAAACTGCCCAGTACTGTATATCCCTGCTCTCAAAAATCTAGATCAGTTTATAGTCAGGCTTTCAGAATTCTGTAGAATTGATACTTGGATGGGTTGATCTTGGTTCTAGGTTTAAGAACTCACTCGTATGGCGTTGCGTGAGGAGTTCTTGTCGTCCACGTTGACGGTGAGAGAGAAGAAGACGGCCGTGCTGTACATGCCCTGCGTCCTGTACAGCATCTCGTTAAAGTCAGGCCTCACGGGGGCGGAGCCGCTTTCCCAACCCGCCCCTCCGGGTGGCGCTCCAGACAAGTCCCACCCACCACAGCTCTCAATCAACTCCGTCATAGGCGCTGCTCCGAGCCGGTCGATCTCCTGGATGTTGACGCAGGAGCGATAGAACTCCTTCACCTAGGAGAGAGAGAGAGAGAGAGAGAGAGAGAGAGAGAGAGAGAACACTTTGTAGTTCTTTATTACTCTGTTCTTCAACGATCAGGACCACCACAGGAGGACCACCACAGATCAGCTACTATTAGTGAGGTGGGTCATTCTCAGCACTGCAGTGACACTGACATGGTGTGTGTTGTGCTGGTGTGAGTGGATCAGACACTCAGACACAACACTGTGTCCACTCTCTGTCCACTCTATTAGACACTCCTACTACTTGCTGGTCCACCTTGTAAAGTCAGAGACAGTAGCTCATCTGCTGCTGCACAGTTTGTGTTCCTCTAGTTCTTCATCAGTGGACACAGGACGCCGCCCACAGGACACTGCTGTCTGGATAGTTTTGGTTGGTGGACGTTTCTCAGTCCAGCAGTGACACTGAGAAGGTGTTTAAACACTCCAGCAGCAGCACTGCTGTGTCTGATCCACTCACACCAGCATAACACATAGACTAACACACAAGGACGGATAGTCTGGGCCCCTGGGCAAAGAGTTGCCCAGAAATAACCCTCCCCAACCCGCGCCCCTCGTGATCAGGGGCCCTCTAATGGTATGCCCTGCTCTTCTCTAGGGCCTACTGGTAGGGGCTCTCATAACCAGGGCCCTCTAAAATTATGCCCCCCTCGTTCCTAGGACCCAGCCAGAAGTCGAAGTCAGAGCACAACGCCTTGTCCATTTTCAAAAGCGTGGCTAGGGGCCCCAAAAGCATGGCTAGGGGCCCCAAGAGGCCCTGGGGTCAAAATCCCTAAAAGTCAGAGGATCCTTAAAATAGAGGGCCCTCGGGAATAAAAATATATTGTATCATAAATGTTAATAGGCATCGCAAAATGTTTTAGGCCCCCTCTGACCTCAAGGGCCCCTAGGTACTGGCCCCACTGGCCCGGTCAGTAATCCAGCTAGGCTCAGTGTCACTACAGTGCTGAGAATAACCCATCTCGCTAATAGTAGCTGCCCTGTGGTGGTCTTGTGGGGGTCCTGATTTTTGGTGAATGGATAAATGGATAAACAATGTACACAGATGGACTACAGTCTGTAATTGGTGAACTGCTCATATATATATATATAAAACCCTAGATTTTTTCTGATATACTGTCTCCTTTGGATCCAGTTCTGTGTTTTATAGAGTTTATGTGGGGTTCTAGGTCACCAGAACCTTTATCTGACACTGACAAGGTACATGGGGTGGAACTACATCTCTAAAAATTGGTGGGTAAAATGTATTGCTTCCAAAAAACCCACAGCAGAGATAAAATGTGTTTATTATTAAATTTATTCATGAAGAGTGTCAGTGTTTGTTTTGACCTGCGTCACAGTTCAGTTCCCAGGTGCAGACCTGAATACGGTCCAAGCTAGAGTGTTCAGCAGCTCCGCATCGACCAAAGAAGGTCTGAAAGTTCAGCAGCCGCAGTACGAAATATTTAAAATGACATTTAGTTCGGTCTGGGCGATAAAACGATAACGATAATTATCGTGAAATAACGTTTCCTCGATAGAACTATAAGACTAGTCGATGGAAAGTCAATAGAATTAAGTTCCGTCCATGTTTTGAGAGACAACACGAACAGCCAATGAGAACGAGAATGGCGCCGCCCCCAAACCAATCAGGTGGCTGAACTAGAGTTCCAGCCGTTTCATGTTTGGTTGAAACTCACAGCGCAGAGTGTAGACGTAGCGGCAGCTTAACCCACGTACTAGTAATCTGGTTACTGCAGGCGTCACAGTCGAGCAGAGAGAATAAAATAAGAGAAAATAACAGAAAACGTTAAACTACTACTGAAAGAAACATGATACACGTGTTAATAATCTATAAATAATCTATAAGATAAGATAAACAGGTAAACAGGTGCTGTCCTGCTGCTGTGTTGATGAAGCTCTACGGGATGTTTGATCTTCAAGGTCTCGTGTATATCAGTTGTACTGTTGTGATCATCTCCACTGTGCAGAGCTGACAGAGCACCACACTGTTGTGTTTCTGTGTGAAACACTCCCACAACGTTAGATGAACGTGAGAGATTGTTTGTAGCTGCAGCTCGCGCTCCGGTTAAATGCATGTTTTCAGTGGGCGGGGCCATCTTAGCGCGCACTGGCGCACGTTATGCTAATCGACGTAATTTCATAATGGATAAAGATAAATATAGATACTGTAGGAGTTCCAGTGAGACGCTGAGACCAAGTTGACTTTATAACCTAAAATCCCGAGTAGGAAACTTTATTTTCTACTGAAAACAGAATCTATAAACCAACAACTCCTCATTAGAGCAGACAGAGAGTCGACTCACCGCTACGAGTGAATATAAACAGAGTCATTTCCTCAGCTAGAACTTAAAGAACCAGCAACAGCCTGATTAACACAGTGTCTGTGTGTAAATACTGTTCATACTAATACTTCCCATACTAATATATATATATATATATATATATATATATATATATATGTGTGTGTGTGTGTGTGTGTGTGTGTGTGTGTGTGTGTTTAATTTATTTGAAATACAGTTCTGTAATGTTCTCTAAAAAACAATTTAACAAAATTTTAAATTTTGATATCTTTTTATATTGTGATATATTTCGATATCGACTGATATAAATAATTATCATGATAAGATTTTTTTTTATATCGCCCAGCCCTACATTAATTAAATATACATAGTAACAGAAACTGTTTTACTGCATGTATATTGCAGTAAAAGCAGTTTCCCCAGAGCTGTAGCTCTACTGTTTGCCCCGCCCCCCAGTTGAAATGAAGATTCTGATTGGTCCTGTTGAGTTTGACTCTCTGTATGTAGTGCTCAGTGCATTTTAGAACAAGCAAAGGTTTCTTATGTACACATCCCAAAAAAAGTGGTGGGTCAAATGGTTCTATGGTTCCAGCAGCTTTGCATGAAGAACCTAAAGAGAAAATTCAAATAAACATGAAAACTCAAGGAATTGCAACCATAGACAGCAAACGCCGAATCCCAGATATTTGCTGATTTTGAAACCCATGCTGGACGCATTTTGAGGTGGACATGTCTGGGACTAAAGAGGTCACCCTAAGGACACCATCCATCCATCCATCCACCCATCTAGTCAAGCTTTTGAAATCTGATGTCCACCTGTTGTGGCTCCATTTCTTCTTAATCCTGGTCCTAAAGGCACTACATGCTCTTCAGTTTGCACAGGAGAACGTGGGTCCTGCCGTAGGACGACCTTAGCACACAAGTCGTTCCACCAAAGATGGTTAAAGAGGAACAAAGTCAATGCTTGGAATGACCGAGCCAAAGTCCAGACCTTAATCCTGTAGATAGTGGAGATGTTGGACCTGAAGCGAGAAGGTCATGTAAGGAAACTCACCAACATTCCAGCGCTGGAGCTGTTTTGTTTGAAGGAACGGGATCAAATTCCTCCAAGCTGATGTGCAGGTGGGATCAACAGTTACGTACACATGGGGTCACACCAGATACCCTCACAGATATTTAACACTGGATGATTATTCTCAATAAATAAAGAAACAGGTGGACTACTCTCGACCAATCAGTGAAATCGATGGGTGTAAAAACCTGAAGCAACATCTCAGCATCACCTCTGGACTGAGAGTGGTCCACCACAGAGAACCATACCTGGACTGAGGACGAAGGAGTTTGACATTTGACTGGAGATGTTAGAAGACGAGTGAGGTAGGACATCCGTACCTTTCTCTCTGCGCTGTCCGGCCCCGTCCTCCGGATAGGCTGTTCCAAGAGGCGCTGCAGCTTCTCCTGGTTCTGCTCTCCGATGGCCGTGATGATGCCGTAGCTCAGCTTGTCCTCGGGGATCCCGTGGCGCCGTAGCCAGCCTCCGCAGGCGAAGCTGTAGAAGTCGTGGCAGGGCTGGACGCTTGTGTCAATGTTCCCCTGCACGAAGCGGGCGGCCCTCAGCAGCGAACGCCTGGCCTTGCAGTCCTGCTTGCACTGCGCGTCCTGCTGCGCCTCCAGCGACAGGAACTTGAGGGCCAGCATGCAGCCCAGGATCACGCAAACGCCGGCCACGAAGACCAGGGCCGAGAGCAGGCAGATCTCCCTCCGGCTCCACCTCTCCGTGGTCCTGCCACCCGGACTGCCCCCACCTCCTCCAACGCACTTCTCCCGCCCGCTCCGGGCGCGGCCGTGGCGGTCCAGGGAGCCGCCCAGGTGCAGGCTCATGCCGTTGCTGAGGGTGCTGCTGCTGTAACGGCTGCCGTACTTCACCTCCTGGAACTCGTCGTAGTGGGCGGTCAGCGAGTACGTCTTCTCCAAGGAGACCGGAGACTGGGGCTTGGACTTGTTGGGGAACGTGTGGAACATGATGGCATCGGCGGGTGGCGGAGGAAGCGCGTAGGGCGGGTTACACAGCGGTCATGACCTTGGACCTCGGTCCGGGGACCCTCTCTAACGTTCTCTTTCTCGGAAGGTTTCGATTTCGTCCCTCTTGACGCCTACGGAGGAGAAGATGTGGGAGAGAGAGAGACAGAGATTGGTAAGCAGGAAACGAGAGAGCGGGAGAGACGGTGGGGGGTGGGTTGGGGGGGATGCAGAAGACGGAATCCCTGATTAAAATGCTGGATCTCTTTTGTGACAAGCCCCTCTTTCGCTCACTTCTTTTCATTCTTTCCTAAAGTTGTTTGGATTGATTTCTGACACTCGTCCATCAGAGGCACACTGCCCGACGACTCGGGCAAGCCAATCGATCAGAGAACGAGAGAACGTAGGAGAACAAAAGTAACAGAAAGATGGGGGGCAGACAGAGATTAAGGAGAAACGGGAGGCAAAAGGAGAGAGAAGAAATCGGAGGGGCCGGAGACGGAAGGAAAATGATTTGTTCAATCTTGCAGCCAAGGCAACATTCCCTAAATTCTTTTAGCAAATCAATCAATCAATCAATCAATCAACCTTTATTTAAGCTTGGCAACCCTCATTTTTAATGTAGTCGAGCATTTACATAAAAAAAAAATTATAAATTTAATCAAAATAAATTAAAACAACTGAGAAGAAAGTAGCTAATACACATTAAACGAAAATTTAAAAATAACAGTGAATATAAAAGTAGAAATAATAATAATAATAAAAATAGATAAGTAAGAAATTGAGATAAAAAGAGGGTAAGAGATTACAAATAATAAAAAAATAAAAGAAAAGAAAAGAATACAGAACTAATTAAATCAAATAAAATAATAAAATTAATAAAATAATAAAGACAGGACATAAAAATTAATAAAAAAGTAAGATTAAATAAAACAGGTACAGGCTGGTTAGATAATAAAAGTTTAAAATGATTGAGTAACATTTTAAACTTATTTAACCACGTTTAATTAGGGGTGGGCGATATGGCCCTACAATTATATCATGATATTTCATGGTATTTTGCGATAACGATAATCTTGGCGATATAACTACATATTGAATTAAAAAAAAAATATTTCAAGAATACACTACTGCAGCAAAATTAAAATGAAATTTTATTATTGCATATGATATGATATGGCACACCCCTAACTGAGATATTAAAAAAATACAAGAATTTTTTTATCAGATTGTAACAGAAGTCAATGATCCAGAATGTCACGATACTAAATAATGCACTCCAAATATCTTCATATATCCAGGACTGAAGTAAAGTGAATGATACTGTACAGATCAAATCTGTCTCTAGTAGATATATAATGGGAAATAAGAAAAGTGTGAATATTTCTTTTTCTAAAAACAGTAAAAGTAGTACCTGATGTGATAATTAGGGATGATATGATACGATATTTCAGGGTATAATATCGTTTATGATATTTAAAAAATATTGGCGATATTATTGTGTACGGTACGATATGGCACACCCCTACCTTCAATCAAAAAGCAGGTAAAAGTAGACCAAAAAACAAGTGGACAAGGAAACCAGTCCAGTCTCTTGCAAGGTGGAGCTCCTAATAAAGAGGTTTCTAATAAAGTGGCCAGAAAGTGGACGCATGCACTCCACTCGTCTGCTCGTCTCCGTATAGAAGCTGCTCTGAAAGCTTAAGCTGGATGAGGACAATAAGAGACGAGAGAGAGAACAAGAGACGGCGTCCAAAGACTGGCCTCATTTGATGGGCTTTCAAAAGCCTAATAAGCCTATTAGGGACAGCTGCAGTCTCCGCAACAGAAGTGGTTCACAAAAAAAAAGAGAAAACAAATAAATAAATAAAACAAAAGCTCCCACAATGCAAACGGAGAGAGCGAGAGCTGTCACAGTTACTCAGACTCAAAAAGCGATTGATTAAAACATACCTTCCTGATGAATCAGCAGTGATTGGATGGAGGTTTGCGGTAAAACTGAGTCTGGTGGCCTCGCCAGGTTTGTTTACTTTCGCTAATAGAGCTTTAATATTTGGCATTTTTCTGCTGAAGTACGCTTCCAAGAATCTTCGTATATGAACTCACACAAATGCGAGTCTCGCATTTACAGAAGAGGGACGGTAAGCATTCCAAAATCCATAACTTTGGTCTTGTCTCCACCCTAAAATGCCACGCCCCCCAAATTTTACATATACCAGCCCAACGGAAACACCAAAAAAGCCAATGCTGTGGTGGACTACACGTGCAGACATCCAGCGTTCCAGGCTGTGAGAGGGAAGTCAACACTCCTCCAACCAACCCAACCGTCAGCGCTACATGATTGACGTCCATCTCTAAACCAGCCTGAAGTTCCTACTTGCCTAGACTCTTTATTCAAAGTTCAGCTCCCACATCTTCGACAGAATCCTGAACAACTTTAACTCTGCAGTCTGCACATTTCACTCCGGACAGTTTCTCCAACACTCGGACACCATGGAGCAGCTTCAGCTCAGCGTTCAACACTGAAGAGACTGAAGAGACGAGCAGCTCCACCTTTATTAGCACCACAACCTCCAACAGTTGACTGGAAGTAGCAGCCATGCTGTGTGAGTGGATCACTGTGTGCTGGTTGAAGCAGATCATCTTCAACTGAAAGTTTCACAGTGGCTACGTTTACATGCAGTCTGAGAATCCATTAATAATCAGACTAATAGCTCAATCGGATTAGAATGCGTCCATGTAGACAGCTCAATCCCAATAGACCAGTCCAATTGAGGTCCATTCTGATTACAATTTCTATCTGATTGAAGGAGGTGGTTAATCCCATAAATAATCAGTTTAATAGAAGATTAATAGCCACGTAGATGCTTGTATCCGATTACATTCCCAATCGGAAAGTTTAAATACGTTCTGCGCATGTGTAGTTGGGTTACAGAGGAAGTTTTAACATGGCGGGAGGTAAAGACTGGTCTTCAGAAGAGATAAAGTTCATGTTTTAAACCTTAAAAGATTTAAAAACAGCAGGATGGACGGCCGTATAGCTCCCAATAACGAGCTGCTCAGACGAGTATATGAGCGAATGAACGACGGTGGGTTTACACGAACTGTAGAGCAAATTAAAAACAGGACGTTTCTCAGATCAGAGTATTACAGAGCTAAAAACCAGAATGGTGAAAATGGCTCCGATCCACTGTCCAGTTTTACTAAATTATGGACAAAGTCACTCTGATTGAACTTGCTGGATGCTCGTTGTCATGGTAACGTTTACACCAAGTTGTACTCTACGCATGCAGGTAATGTTGGCTCGGATTACTTGTAGTGTGCATGTAAACGAGTTCAACACTAGGGTGAGCATATAAACACCTCAGTCTTAATCTAGAATCGGAATGAATTCAATCGGATCGGAAAAAACTTTGCATGTAAACGTAGCCAGACACAACTTTAATCTACCTTGTGTTTGATGCCCAGATGAAAGTGAGTAGCTGGTATATACCACACAGTGCCTATATATCTTCGCCGTCTAATAAAAAAAACAGTATCCCAAAAATTGCAACTTTACAGGAGAGACCAAAAATATACTCTACTTTCAATGCAAGTCAATGGAACCAGAGGTTTCTCCAAGCCGTTTTGGAGCACTTCTATTGGTCCATTCATCATGAAACTGTCTCACAGTGTCAACCCCCATTGGCGTGTTCAAATGATGTAGAAAACTTAAAATCGAGAAAAATTGAGATACATGTCTATCATTGGACAGCGACGATATAGTGTAAACAATATATAGAAGTGGGGATAGCCAATCAGAATGCAGCTGGCAAAAAATTGACAATGTGGCCAGATTAACAAGGGTAGACATCAGACTGTGTATAGCGTAGCTACCTAGATAGTACGAGGGCGGAGCTTATTTGCACAGAAGGTCCTTCTTTTTGGTCTATAGTGTCTCACTGTAAACAAGCTAATCAGAGCAGAGCTCATCAAAATATTCATGAGCTCACCAAAAAAAGAGGAAGCAGTGGTTCATTGTAGAAGCTCGATCAATAACTGAGTCAATAAGCCAACATACAGGTCACTAAGACTGGTGCTCAGTTCTAGAGAACCTTAAAACGTTGGTGGTGGTGACGAGAACCAGACTTCTGAAGAGTTTCCTGCCTCTGAAAGCTCCCTCACTGAACGTTTCTACATGAAATGCTTGCAAATGCACTGCCTGATGTCTGAGACTAGAAGATAAGGAGATTATCACTACTGTACCATTGTTTTGTATAACAACTCAGAAGACACATGCTAGCTCGCTGGAGGATTTGGAGTTAAAGCAGAGTTTGGGGTCTATATAGGAGTTTTAGGTACTTGTGGTTGGGGTGGGGACGGTGCCTGTGCCACAAACCCTGCCTCCTGGTAGGGAGTTGGTACTCCAGCTTGTTGATAGAACATTGGTTGGTGATTGTAAGGTGGTTGTCAAGGTGTTGCTACACTCTCATGTTGTTATCCCAGGTGGTTGTTAAAGGCTAAGCACCTAATGCTTATATGAAAATGTCAAACACATAAATAGAGCAGAGTTTGAGATCCTAACTTGTGATTATTAAAAGTTATTATTTGTTACAAAGTCAAGAAGTATAGCTTAAAAGACTGTTTAGCTCCGCCCAATGTTCAGAAACTGCTGTAGACGTCATGCGTGTGAGGTAGATGGTGGACAACAATGCTAGAAGATGTACTTACAGTAATACACATTGACAGAAAGGTGGTGTTGTTTCTGGATGTACAGTGGACCCCTGAACACAAACCCAAAGACCCCCAAATATCAAGAAAGTGGACTAAACCTGTCAACTTTAAACGGGCACACTGGAAAGGAGTGTCCTCTCACTCCATCATCTGTAGATCATTTCAGTCTGAAGATTATCACTATGGGACGTAGGTTTCCACGACGACTGGATCTGAAGTCTGGAGCTGTTCCAACAATATGGGCGTGTAGGAAACCAGCGAGAGGAGTTCAAGACCCTCCGTGTACGTGGAGGTAAACCAGGTAAGCTCAGTTACTGAGCCTGCTTTAGCTGATGTTAGCTAACATTAGCTTCACTTGCTAAGTTCGGTGGTTCAAGTTATGATAAGCTAACGTAGTTAAGTTATGAAGATGTATAGAGTCGTATGAGAGCGAGTTCACTTTAATCATATTTACTACAATAACTGTACCTCTATATCTGAGTGTAGCTGGTTGCTAGACTGGTTGCTAGGCTGTTGTCATGAGTAATGTTGGTTATGTATCTAGATACTGTTTACACTCAGGATGAGCTGCTGTTGTGGGTGTGGTTTAACTAAAAGTCTCAGGACTAAGTGACATAGTGGTCTAAAAGTATCAGGACTAAGTGATATGGTGGTCTAAAAGTCTCAGGACTACGTGATATGGTGGTCTAAAAGTATCAGGACTAAGTGATATGGTGGTCTAAAAGTCTCAGGACTAAGTGATATGGTGGTCTAAAAGTATCAGGACTAAGTGATATGGTGGTCTAAAAGTCTCAGGACTAAGTGATATGGTGGTCTAAAAGTATCAGGACTAAGTGATATGGTGGTCTATTTCTACATTACAGCTCTTTCAGATTTAAATTCAGAAATATCATCAGAATCTGAAGAAGCAGTTCTGGAACATTCTCAGTCCCAGTCAGTCATAGTGCTGTTGTACCGCCGTGCTGTTCACTGTTGTCCACCAGTGATGTCACACGGTAGCGTTCAGGAGTTTCCATAGCGAGCTCGGGTTTTTCATCAGTTTAAATAAAATCATCTATTTTAAAGCAAATTAAGCAGAATTTCATTTTAATTCATGTTTATATATTTTCAGTATCTAAGACAACATGAAATCACCAGGGCTGTCCATAAGTGGTGCTTAGCCTTTAGGCCATTGCTAACTTATACCAAGTGGCTGTTGCTAGGTGGTTGCTGCTGTATCCCAGGTGGTTGCTAAAGTCTTGTTTGGCCACTCTAGTTGGAAGCTGTTTTGACAGTATGTTCTAGTATGTTCTACTATTTTGAAAGAAGAACTGAATACACTAATATTTTTAAGTTGAACAAACTTAAACATCAGGTTTTAGCTTGGACCACGCCCCTGTAGCACCTTGCCAGATTCTCATTGGTCAGTTCAGTCTAGACTAGTTTGAGTTGTTTAGTGGAGCTTGTAAAGGTTTTGAAGTCTTTTTCTATTTTCACTGTGAGGTTTGGTGTTTTCTGAGTTTAACTTCTTTTCCTCGGACAGAAACTCTGTAGTGCTGGGATTTCTCTACAGTGGACATTTTCTCCATTGTTTTCTTTTCTTGAAGAACTACAGAGGACTACAATTAACCAAGCCGCCATCTTCCCTCTCTTTTTCTCATTCTGGAACTTGGTAAGTAGTTTTCCGTGTTCAAGTGGTGTAAAACTGTTGTTCTGCAGTTGATGCTGATCTAAAGTTAGAAAATGTAATTTACTGTGTTTTTATCATTTCAATGTGTAAACTGTATTTAAGAATTATTGTAAGATAAACAGTATTCTAACTAGACCAATCAAAACCAGTCATCATCACTACTGAACCCTTCAAGAGTCAGAGTCATCCTAGATGATCCCAGTGATGTAGTTTTAAATAAAATTAAACTAAATGTAACTGCTGTCTGTGTTCTTTTGATGTAGGAAAACATCAGCTTTTTATGGAGACTAGTTTAAGTTTTTAATTCTGATTACAGGAAACTCAATGTTGAGTTGAATTAAATGGTCAGTAGGTTTTGATTTTACTAAATATTTTAAGCACAAACAATTTAGATTTCATTGTATTCAACTCAAATGATCACTTCCAGTCTATTTGATATTTAAGTTGATTTTACTCAAACCATTAGATTTTCTCTAGTTTGTATTACTTACATATTTTAAGGCAATCACTCAAACTCTTTAAGTACAATCAACTTATCCAGGTTCAGTGTAAGCCAGTAAACCTGCCCGACCCTCTGGTACTGACGACATCAGCGGCGTGGAGGTTTTTCCCGAACCGAGCAGAAGCCACAAGAGCCAACAGGAGGAGAACGTCATCCACGGGAGAAGGATGACGTTGACAGAAACTAGAGGTGAAAGGATGGCGTCCCTCCTCCCTCTCTCTTCTTCCTCTCTGCTCTAACCATCAGCAGCTGGTTCTCATTAGGGCAGCGTGAGCACCTGATCAGAGACTGAACGCCAGCTCTCTGCTCCTCCTCCACTGCTCTGCCTCTCAGGCACCAGGGTCAAATATCAGGTATCCAATGGCCTCACTGAGGTCCTCTCGTCATCTCCTTGCCGTCTCTCCTTCCACCGTTTCTTGAGGCTGACAGCTTCTTCTCGCCGTCTCTGGCAGCTGTCGCCAGGACGTAGGGTTCTCTCATGGCTCTTAATGACGCCCGTGGGACGGCGCTGGGTACACAAAGGTTCTCTGAAATGACTTCATTACTAATATTATTGATGGTGGCAGCATTAATAAACACACTAATTAATAAAGTGTCAGCAGGAGAAGCAGTTCTGATTGGTCTGTTCTGACGAAGGCAATAGATCTGAGGAGGGTTGGTGGTAAAGGTACAGATAGTACTGTGGTGTGGAGGGAGACTGATTTGATTGAGAGTGGGAGAGAGCTCACACACACACACACACACACACACACACACACACACACACACACACACACACACACACACACTAGCTGTCCACCTCACATCAGTTAAATCTGTCTGGTCTGGCCGACACCTCTTACCTCCTGGCAAACCTGAATAACACAGCCTAACACACACACAAACACACACACACACACACACACACACACACACACACATTTTCTACTATTGCTTTTACTCTAAGAACTAAAGCTGCCTTAAAGAGAAGCCTGGCTTTTAACACTTGTAAGCCTTAATATGGTCTAATGACCCTAAATTATTAAAAATGTTGTGAAAAATCACTAAAAGAATCAGATTTATTTAAAAATTAATTTTTAAATTAACTCTTTAAGCCTTTATTTCTGATGTACAATGCCTGCTGGGTAGATGAGGTCAGATGGTTTCAGGTCTGAACTGGACTGTGGTGTGAAGGAGTGAGTGTTAGTTACTAACCGAGCTTAAAGAAAACCATGTACATTGTGTTGTTGATGGTGTTTCAGTGAAAGGCAGTGTGAAGACTGATATTAGTCTAAACAGCTTCACAAACATAAACAAGGAGAATAGTTAGTGAAGCAGCATGTGGACCAACACAGCTACCCAAAGACCCCCGCTCTGCTCTCCTCACTTCAGTCTGGATGAGTTGGAGTGGTTCAGTAGACCACCACTGGTGGGAGACTTGAGGGAGGCTGTTACCAGCTGGGATTCTCTTTAAATGTCTAATCCATTACATACTGACCTTCACGTCCAGGTTCCAGCCTCTACTGCATTACGACTGAGGCTGCTCTTCTTGCGACTCTACTCATTTATCATGTAACGCTTTTCTTCTGATGAGGAAGAGAAGAGGACGTTGCTACAGTTGATGTTGTAACTTAGAATTCTTACACACATTGAGAAAAACAAGGTTTGGCAGCACCTACCACTAACCTTAGCATCTAAACCTAACCTTAACCTCAGTATCCAAACCCAAACCCAACCTTAGCCTTAGTATCCAAACCTAAACCTAACCTTAACCTCAGTATCCAAACCTAAACCCAACCTTAGCCTTAGTATCCAAACCTAAACCTAACCTTAACCTCAGTATCCAAAATTAAACCTAACCTAAGCCTCACTATCCAAATCTAACATTAACCTCAGTATTCAAACCTAAACCCAACCTTAGCCTCAGTATCCAAACCTAAATCTAAACCTTAACCTCAGTGTCCATACCTAAACCTAACCTTAGCCTCAGTATCTAAGCTGGAACCTAACCTTAGCCTCAGTATCCAAACCTAATCTTAACCTTAGTATCCAAAACTAAACCTAACCTAAGCCTCAGTACCCAAACCTAACCTTAACCTCAGTATTCAAACCTAAACCCAACCTTAGCCTTAGTATCCAAACCTAAATCTAAACCTTAACCTCAGTATCCAAACCTAAACCTAACCTTAGCCTCAGTATCCAAACCTAAACCTAACCTTAGCCTCAGTTTCCAAACCTAAACCTAACCTTAGCCTTAGTATCCAAACCTAAACCCAACCTTAGCCTCAGATTCCAAACCTAACCTTAACCTCAGTATCCAAACCTAAGCTTAACCTCAGTATCTAAGCTGGAACCTAACCTTAGCCTTAGTATCCAAACCTAACCTTAACCTTAGTATCCAAAACTAAACCTAACCTAAGCCTCAGTAACCAAATCTAACCTTAACCTCAGTATTCAGACCTAAACCCAACCTTAGCCTTAGTATCCAAACCTAAATCTAAACCTTAACCTCAGTATCCAAACCTAAACCTAACCTTAGCCTCAGTATCCAAACCTAAACCTAACCTTCGCCTCAGTTTCCAAACCTAACCTTAACCTCAGTATCCAAACCTAACCTTAACCTCAGTATCTAAGCTGGACCCTAACCTTAGCCTTAGTATCCAAACCTAAACCTAACCTTAGTCTCAGTATCCAAACCTAAACCTAACCTTAACCACAGTATTCAAACCTACACCTAAACCTTAACCTCAGTATCCAAACCTACACCTAAACCTTAACCTCAGAATCCAAACCTACACCTAAACCTTAACCTCAGAATCCAAACCTACACCTAAACCTTAACCTCAGAATCCAAACCTACACCTAAACCTTAACCTCAGTTTCCAAACCTAACCTTAACCTCAGTATCCAAACCTAACCTTAACCTCAGTATCTAAGCTGGAACCTAACCTTAGCCTTAGTATCCAAATCTAAACCTAACCTTAGCCTTAGTATCCAAACCTAACGTTAGCCTCAGTATCCAAACCTAAACCTAACCTTAACCACAGTATTCAAACCTACACCTAAACCTTAACCTCAGTATCCAAACCTACACCTAAACCTTAACCTCAGAATCCAAACCTACACCTAAACCTTAACCTCAGTATCCAAACCTAAACCTAGCCTTAACCTCAGTATCCAAACTTAAACCCAACCCTAACCTCAGTATCCAAACCTAAACCTAACCTTAACCACAGTATTCAAACCTACACCTAAACCTTAACCTCAGAATCCAAGCCTACACCTAAACCTTAACCTCAGAATCCAAACCTACACCTAAACCTTAACCTCAGTATCCAAACCTAAACCTAGCCTTAACCTCAGAATCCAAACCTACACCTAACCTTAGCCTCGATCTAAAGATTATTTCTCTGTTCTATTAAATGTAATCAGATTTGTGGTGAAAACATCATAGGCTGAAAGGCAGGTCCAGTAATATGAAGCACATGTGGTCCCCACAAATATAGCATTACAAGCACACACAGCACTGTTTCCTCTCTGTCTATAGGAATTCCTGGACAGACGTGTGTTTTCTTTTGCCAGAGCGAAGTGGGCAGACGGCAGACTGAATACCAAACCATTAAACAAAAAACTGCACACTCCTGTGTGTGTGTGCACGAGTGTGAGTGTGTGTGTGTGTGTGTGTGCACGAGTGTGTGTGTGTGTGTGTGGCTGTGGGACAATTTATGAAAATTGATCCTTAAGCGCTCCGAGGGAGAATTCCGCTCTGATGTCTTTACCAGTCCTTCCCCGAGCGCTGCTTCAACACACCTCGCTCTGTGTGTGTGAGAGTGAAAGAGGGTCTGTGGGGGTGGGAGGTAGAAAGGTGCGCTGATAGATTGAGGAGGTGCGTATGCGTGTGAAAGCGAACAGAAAAGCGTGTTTGAACTTCCTGAAAAGAAGCTCAACGTGGAAAACTGAAAATTCTCAAACACCGGCGCCGGCTCCAAACAGACCATACGCTGTACAGCGGCTAGTCGGGCTTCCTCAGCAGCTTCCCACATGGGCGGAACCCTTAAGGAAGCTTCCAGGAACCCTTTTGTAGAGGGACAGTTCTCTAAGGAACCTCAGATCATTTTCAAGGGTTCCTTGGGGAACCAAGTTGTCCATCATGGTCTGAAAGCTCTTTAAAGACATGCCAGTGTCTGTATTAGTGTATCAGTATTCCCGCACTCACGGAGAACCCAAACAGACGAAGAACATTCAAATGCAGGCACGCAAATTCCAGTTCAGTCATGCTTTTCATAAAAGCAGGTGCTCACCAAACCTTCTGGTTACTCAAGGAACCTAATAAAGAACACAAGAAAACTTTGAGGAATGTCTTAAAATTGCTCTGTGAACCCCCGAAGGTGGTTGAGGGGTCACGCAAAAGAATGTTCTTCTAAGAATCTACAATTGACTCCTTGTGCTTGATGGACCCTTGATGGAGTCTGTAGACTACCTCCAGGATTCCTCCAGGGTTCTTCCAGGGTTCCTCCAGTGCCCACATTACATGAGAAGATTTTTTGGGGTACTTAAGTCAGCGTATGTTTGAAAATTAGGCAGCAAAAACTGGCTGGTTTGTGATCTATGTTTTATGATGTCACAGAAACGAATGCGTTCACATTAAAACTCTAGAAACTAGGGGTGTAAGAAAATATCGAAATATCGAACATCAGGATATTATGTTTGTTGATACTGTATCGATTCTCAAAAACACAGTATCAATACACAGATTCCTGGCAGACAATGAATCATTGTGAGTTGTGTTTAAACCTCTGACCACTAGATGGCAGTGTTGTAATCCATTTTCAGCTCCACTCCAACATTAACAAGCAGCACAAGGACGCAGTGCTATTGTAAACATTGATAAACCTGTTCATACAGTGGTGTGTTTTAATAGTAAGATTTGAAAAATCGCAATATATTACTTTGATTGCAGTATCGCAATATATCACTATATATTGAATCGTGACCGCTGTATCACAATACGTATTGTATCGCCAGGTTCTTGCCGATACACAGCCCTAGCTCAGACGAGGTTTGGAGTCTCGTTGGCGTTTCCAAAGAACTCTTCGTAAGGAGTTGGAAGACGACAGCTACCGAGTATGTTGTGTAAGTAGTTCACGATGAATGGACCAATAGCAATGCTCCAAAATAGCTTGTAAATATTGATTGGCATTAAAAGTAAAGACTGTTTTGTCCTCTCCTGTCCTTTCTCGTTTCTGAAGATGTTTGTTTTTTTCTGGACAGCAACGATTTTCATTCCCAAAGCAAGAATATGTACGATATGTTAGGGCTGTTGCGGTGAAAGAATTTCCACTGCGGTAAATTAACGAGGCTCCACACCGAGATATGCGGTATTATCGCCATTTTTGTTGTTTTCGTATCCTGACTTATTTATAAACATGTTTTATTGTAATTGTTATTATTGAGAATATTTTTTATAACAAAGATGACACAGTCGTAGGACAAATTAAATAGGTTTTTTTTTTTGTTAAATGAAGAATAGACAAGGCTAATTAAGCACAATAAGAACGGCCCTCTTTTTTTCTTTTTTTTTTGTTTAGACCGCCACCACCCCCTCTCTTTAGAGGACCAATTAAGCTTTATTTTTAATTAATATAAGTAAAGGGGGGGGGGCGGAAAGAGCAAAAAATAGGGGAAAATGAAACAGATAATTATATATATATAAAATATATATCGTTTTTTTATATTTTGTGTGGAGATAAATAGAAAGGAAAGACAGAAAAATTAAAAAAGAGAAAGAAAGAGAGAAACGTACACCACACTAAATGTCTAAATAGCAGGGGTGTAAGAAAATATCCAAATATCGAATATCGGGATATTATATTTGGTGATACTGTATCAATTCTCAAAAACACAGTGTCGCTACACAGATTTCTGGCAGACAGTGAATCATTGTGTGTTGTGTTTAAACCTCTGACCACTAGATGTCAGTGTTGTAATCCGTTTTCAGCTCCACTCCAACATTAACAAGCAGCACAAGGGCGCAGTGCTATTGTAAGCATTGACAAACCTGTTCAGATAGTGGTTTGTTTTAATAGAAAAAAAAATAAAATAAAAAATAAAATAAAAAAAAGATAAAGAAAGAGAGAAATAAAGAGAAGTATCTGCCCCATCTGTGTAAGAACGCCCCTTTTTCCCGGTCATGGAAATAAAGTCTAGCTTATAGGCTAGGATTGATAACCAGCCTGAGCTGTTCGTTTTGAGGCTGCTCCTTGGCTTGGTGCTGGCGGGGGCAGTTGTGCTTCGACAGCTGGGTGATAGGTAGCTAGGTGGAATCTCAAATTCAATGTACTTCTCTGTTTGGCTGCAACCTTCCGGGCACAGGTTTTGCATATTGCCTCGTCTAAGCTGGCTGGCTCTGCCTTTTCATTTGATTGATTTTGGTTTTGCGACCAGAGTAGCTAACATTGTTTCTATAAATAGGCTGACACTCGGCGGTCAGCAGCAGTGGATGCGAACAGTTGGCGTTTTTAAATAAGAATTAATGTCTACTGCACATGCAATGAAGTGGCTTAAGTGTAAAACAAGAAGAAAAAATAAAAAAAACACAAACATCATGGTGTGGCGGATGCTTTCAATTAGGGCCATAATCGTATCGTACACAATAATATCGCCAACATTTTTGAATATGGTGAACGATATTATACCCTGAAATATTGTATCATATCACCCATCACTGATTAAATATATATTTTATTATATATAAATATATAATAAAAATTCACACTTTTCTCTTTTCCCATCATATATCTACTAGAGACAGATTTTATCTGTCCAGTATCATTCACTTTACTTCAGTCCTGGATATATGGAGATATTTGGAGTTCACTATTTAGTATCGTGACATTCTGGATCATTGACTTCTGTTACAATCTGATGAAAATTCTTGTATTTTTTAATATCTCAGTTAAGGGTGTGCCATATCATATCGTATGCAATAATAAAATTCAATTTTCATTTTGTTGTAGTAGTGTATTCTTGAAATATTTGTTTTAATTCAATGTTTTGTCATATCGCCAAGAGTATCGTTATCGCGAAAATACCATGAAATATCGTGATATTATTGTAGGGTCATATCGCCCACCCCTACTTCCCCTCCGGTATCACAATATTGCGGGTACTGCGACAGCCCTACGACATATAATTCTCAAACTGGTCTTCAGTGGCCTATTTTCCACCAAACAATCCTAAACATGGAGGGTAATCTCACAATTTGCATTTTTTCGACCCCAGGAGGAGGACTAGTGACCCAACTGTGGCCAAATATGATGAATGTCCAACCATCAATGATGCTGCTAACCAGGATAGAGGAGCTGGTAAGTACTAGCCTAGCTAGCATACAACATACCAGCTCTACTCACTTTGGGTGCGTCTGAAATCGCCTACTAAGTCAGTAGGTACTAGACTGGAGCCAGTAAGTACTGCTCGAGCGGTAGACTTGTAGGCAGTAGTATGTGAAGTAGTACCCAGTCAATCTCGGACGCACTACGCAGAAGTCCCGCTATTCATTTAAAACTTTTTGTGACACTGACCTGCGTTTTTTTTTTTTTTTATCTGTACTCAGGCGGTGTCGGAGAAGCTCGGAGAAGATGAATCAGGAGGAACTGAATTATGGGGCAGCACAGTGTGCTGTGGTCGCATACATAAATACAGCTCCCGATTCAGAAGGTCATCCAGGTAACGTTCACGTACTGCTCAATTAATTCTGAGTATTCAGACATTCTGGCACCTACTGATTTCGCCTACTAAGTAGCAGGCAATTACGCTATTTCGGACGAACCCCAGGTGTAATTCTGACTAACAGGAGATACACTGAGGACGTTTAGGTGATTTAGGTGGTGGCTCCCAAATGAGGAACGACTCAAAACGACTGGTATTAATGATGAACGGTTAATGGCTAATACTAAGCAGCTCTATTCACTGGGCTTGATTCATATAAAACATCTCACACGCAACGTACACCAACTAAATGTCTAAACAGTAGGGGTGTAAAAAAATATCGAAATATTGAATATCGGGATATTATGTTTGGTAATTTAGTATCGATTCTCAAAAACACAGTATCAATACACAGATTCCTGGCAGACAGTGAATCATTGTGTGTTGTGTTTAAACCTCTGACCACTAGATGGCAGTGTTGTAATCCATTTTCAGCTCCACTCCAACATTAACAAGCAGCACAAGGGTGCAGTGCTATTGTAAGCATTGACAAACCTGTTCATATAGTGGTGTGTTTTAATAGTAAGAAATGAAAAATCACAGTATATCACTTTACTTGCAGTATCGCAGTATATCACGATATATTGAATCGTGACCGCTGTATCACGATACGTATTGTATCGCCAGGTTCTTGCCAATACACAGCCCTACTAAATAGGCCCTCTTGCCCTCCATGATTTGCTCAGAGAAGCATATTGTGATGTGATTTTAACAATAATGATAAAACATATCGTCCAAGTCCAAAGAAAAAAGGTTCTTCCATTTTTGTCCATTTTTATTTCTCTTCGTTATTAGAACGCAGCAGCTTTCCTCTATATCCTGTGTGAATTTCATGACGAGCGGACCAATGGACCTGCTCCCAAACAGCTTGGAAAGAGTTCTGGTTCCATTGACTTACATTGAAAGTAACAACAGTTTCCAGCCTCCCCTGTAAATCTGCCATTACTTGTTTTCCTTTGGACAGTGATGATATGTATTTGGTAGATTTGACATCACCCGCACCAAATGTAGTCCCACCTAACTGCGGGAACGAACAGCAGAAAAACATAATTAAAAAAAATATATCTCAGAGAAAAGACCAACAGTAGCTGGTTCGGAGTAAAAACACCACAGACACTATAGATAATAGAGGAAAATCATAGAAATTGGGCTTTAAAGCATTGTTTGCTTTGTAGGTTTAGTGCAATTCCGTGCGTCACCACTTATTTTCCTCGTCCAGGTTTTACTATAAAGAAAAACTGGAGACATAAACCATGACACAAATTTTTTCTGTTAATTGTGGGGCCGTTACATAGACTTCTATTCATTTCCTGAACTACTACTCTCTGAAACCTAATCCTAACTCCAACCCTGATCTCAAAATGTAATAAATTAACATGGTGGGGACTGGGCTGGTGGCCCCCACAAAGAAAAAAAGGTCCCCACAATGTAAGTGCATGACCAGATTTTGGTCCCAACAATGTAGCCTAAACCTGCTACACACACACATACACATTTTTTTCTGTTAATTGTGGGGCCGTTACATAGACTTCTATTCATTTCCTGAACTACTACTCTCTGAAACCTAATCCTAACTCCAACCCTGATCTCAAAATGTAATAAATTAACATGGTGGGGACTGGGCTGGGGGTCCCCACAAAAAAGGTCCCCACAATGTAAGTGCATGACCAGATTTTAGTCCCAACAATGTAGCCTAAACCTGCTACACACACACACACACAAATTTTTCTGTTAATTGTGGGGCTGTTACATAGACTTCTATTCATTTCCTGAACTATTACTCTCTGAAACCTAATCCTAACTCCAACCCTGATCTCAAAATGTAATAAATTAACATGGTGGGACCGGGCTAGGGGTCCCCACAAAAAAAAGGTCCCCAAATGTAAGTGCATGACCAGATTTTAGTTCCTAACAATGTAGCCTAAACCTGCTACACACACACACACAGTGGGAGACACACACAGGGAATCTCTTAGCAAATGAAAATGGGACACACACACACCTGAAAGTGAGGGAGGGAGCTGTGCTTTGGTAAATGTCACTCTCTATTCAGTCAATCATTCATCATCATCTCTCTCTCTCTCTCTCTCTCTCTCTCTCTCTCTCTCTCGTATGCACACAGAGGTACATACTGTGGTTAACTTGGTCTTAAAGAAACTCCAGTCAACTCAATGTCTTTTCGTCACAGACTTCTACACTCAATCACTTCCTTTCTCTCAGACACACACACACACACACACACACACACACACACACACACACTTCCTCTTCTCGTATGAACATTTTCCCATTTGTTAAGGCTTTTTCTGAACAGTCATGTGGAACAGTGATGTACTGCTGAGGGGAAACGGCTGGAGGAGCTTCACAACGAACCACACACACATCCACCTTTTATCAAAACACACATCGTCTTAAAACACACACACGCATTTATATCATAACTTCGAGACCATCTTACATTTATCTCCAGTCAAAACAGCCATTAAGTACAAGCTATTCATTTTCCAGGAGATACTAGATGATCTACTTATTAGTGAAAAAAGAGAAAGTCGAAGGAAAATATGGGGCCAAAGCTGGAGCATCTGAAGTATGAAAGTGGTTTAAAGTTACAGAGACTCCTAACAACTACCCGGAAAACCAGATAGACCACCCAACTCTCCCCTGTCCAATAAACAGCACCTAAAGCTAAGAGACAGGAGAACATCAAGCGCCTGTCCTGTTCCAGAGCTTTCCTTAATAAAGACAATGGTTCTATAAACCCATGATGAAGTGTTTCTTCTCACTGATGGTGTTCTATAGACTTTTACATAGCTCAACATCATAACAGCAGAACCCTTTTTAGTGCCTTTTTTCAGAACCATATACAACACATTCCCCATCAGTCTTTAGAGCCATTTAGGCAGGCAAACCAAACGTTTTATACAGAACTTCTAAACAGAACCACTGGCTTTGCTAAAGAACCTCCAAAAAGAACCATCTTTTAAAATAGTTTCTGAATAAATATTTACCTACCCATTAAATAAAGGCAACAAAGCAAAATCTGCCTACTGAACAAGCCGTTCTTCTGAAGAAAGCTCAGTGTGGACCATCAACAACTTTCAGAACCTGTTACTGAAGAACCCATAAGCACTGCTGAAGACACGTACATCAACCCACGCTTAGACAAACTGTCTACAAATGGAGGAAATTCAGGACTGTAGCTGCTCTCTCTCAGTATGAGCGGACGTCCTGTTAAGGTCACTCCAAGATCTCAACGGGCCCAAGATAGACCACAGAAGATCTACGGACTGCAGAAACCTTTATGTGCCCACTATTAGGACCAAAAAAAAAAAAACACTGAGCAAGAATGGAGTTGATGGAAGGAAACCATGAATGAGTCGCTACTGTCTGTCTCAGTCTCTCCCAAGACCTGGATGCTCCACAATGCTTTTGGAAAATGTACTATGGAGATACAAGACAAGAGTGGAACTGTTTAACACAAATGCACACCAACACCAAACCCTCATCCCAGCTGTAAAGCACGGTGTTGGGAGTATCCAGGTCTGACTCCTGGTCTAAAGACCTTGTGATCATTGAGAAAACCAAAGGCTTCAAAAGCGAAGATTTTCCTGGAGAATGTTAGGGTAGCAGTTCATGATCTCTGAAGCTGAAGAGATGTTGGGTGTTGGGTGATGCAACAAGGCAATAAACCCAAAGCACAGATGCTGTGGTATATGACCTGAAGAGGGCGGTGCAAGCAAGACATCCCAGAAATACTAAAGAACTGAAACACATTTGCAGGTCCAGAGTTTCTCCTCAACGTTGTGTAGACCTAATTATCAGCTACGGGAATCGTTTGGTGGAGGTGACGCTGCTAAAAGACATAAATCAGACACATTTTATGAGTAATCAGTCCAGAAATACAGCTCATTACAAACAGTAGTTCACTCACGCTTCTTGGAACTGCACACACACACGTTTACACATGTATGCACACACATACAGCTGTAATGAAGCAAGTCTTCAAGCTCAGCCACCAGTCTAGTTTCACTGAGGCGAGTCTCCAAGCACAGACACCCATCTGCATCACACACACACACACACACACACACACACAATGCTTGTCTCTGAGGGAATAGATGTAAAGTTGTACACAGATGGGAGGGGGAGTAATGGATTAGATCTCTTAGCATCTGATGAATGACCATTTACGAGACATGACAGGAGGACTAACAGAGAGCATACTTAAACACACACACACACACACACACATACACACACAGCGTAAAACGCCACTTACTCACATTTATAAGCTGCCATGCACTCGTTCGCTCTTCAGACCTTTCAGAATCACACACACACCACCTACCCAAATAGTTACTTCAAACCCTTTAAAATCCTATAAAATTCCCAATATTTTAGCAAAACCTCATTTTACCTTACTTTCTATATAACCTCATAGAAGAGACCTGAACAAAAACCATAACTCCAGCAACAACAGCCTCCCAACAGCACAGTCCTAGAACAACACAGTGGTTCCTCAAGCTTTCCTTCATAAAGACAACGGTTCTATATACTCTGTGGGTCTTTGCATGGTGAAGTGTTTCTTCTGACTGATGGTGTTCTATGGACTTCTACATAGCTCAACCATAATCATATCAGCAGAACAGTCTTTACAGCCCTTTAGGCAGGCACACGTTTTTATACAGAACTTCTAAACAGAACCACTGGCTTTACTAAAGAACCCCCATAAAGAACCATCTTTTAAAATTGTGTGTATAGAGCTGTTTTCTAAGAGGTTCTAGGTAGAACCACACACAGCACATTCTCCATCAATCTGACAAACGCATGCAATAGATTCTACAGTATATGGATGCTATTGTTCTAAATCACTTTATTAAAGAACGTTTGAAGAACATTGTTTTTAATTGTGCATATAGAACTGTTTTTAAAAATGGAAAAGCGTTCTTCATATTGATGGATAATGTGCAGTAGATGGTTCTATATAGCACACTCTTTTTCGACTGAAAAAACACTTGCGAGGAACCATTTAAAAGCTTCAGCATCTTTAAAACCGTTTCATGTAATACATTTATTTAAGATAGATTTAGAAGGCATTCGACTCCTAAACGTCTGGTTTAGACATCTGGTTCCATTCACCACCACTGTGAACAATTCTAACTTGTTAAAAGTTTCCAACCTTCCTATCTAAATATTCCTAACTAATCAAAAAATGGCAGAATTCCCATTTAATGGCTTGCATTAGAGAACTCTAGTAGAACACCTTTAGGAATCCCATTAGGAAACCATCAGATGCATTTGAAATCAGTCTTGGGTCACTGGTTAAACTATTAGAGTCCTTTACACAGTAATACCAATCCATCAGGAAAATACTAAATATCCATTAGAGACCACAGCGCTGCCAACTCTCCCACAATTCAATCCGATCTCCCACCAAACTTCTATTTTCTCACGCAATTCTATCCCAGTACATAAGCTCATTGCTGGATCCAAGTAGCCAAACATACAGAGAGCAGGTTGCTGATTGAATGATAGTGAGTGGTTTGTATAGCTGATTGGTTGTAAACAGAGAGAGGCTCCGCCCACTGTACGTCACTGAAATAAAGGCTGAATGTGTGAGTGATGAGACTGAAACGCTGAAGATGAGGTAATGGAGAGATTACGTGACATTAACTGTGCACTAAAATCCTGATCCAGACTTGTAATTGGGAAATTTCTGACCTCAGTCTAGAAAGTTTTTAATGGAACACTTCACGTAGTTGGAATTCCAGTTCAGAAATTGAAGCATTATGGATCCATGAAGCTTAACGCTGCTTTTCTTCTAAAACATGTTCTTTTGGTTCTCTATCGTCAACGGTTGTACTGTAATGTAGTGCTAAAGGTGTGATTTCTGCTGAATAGGTAGATATAAATAACTCAACTTAATACTTCATACCTCCCTTCAACAGATTCCTCAAAGTTGGCAGCCCTGAGACGAGCCGTTTCCTGTATTACACCATTAGATAGAATCTGTCTCAAAGAACCTTTACACCATGATATCAACCCAACAGAACACTAAACACCATTACAGAAAACTAGTTTCCTGTAGAACATACTATTAGAACTATTTATACTGTAATATCAACCCATCTGGGAAACACCAAATGACCTTCAAAGACCACTAGTTTCCAGTAGAACATCCCAGTAGATCCATTTACACTGTAATATCAACCCAACAGAAAAGCAGTAAATAACAATTAGAGACCACCAGTTTCCTGTAGAACACCCCATTAGAACTATTTACACTGTAATATCAGCCCAACAAGAAAACACTACGTATCATTACTAACTATTGAGCACCAACAGAAACTCTTAATGGTTTTTATTACTTTTTTCACCACGATTGATAGCGAACACAAAAAGAATATTTCAGTGTGTTTCTTTTTTTTCATTGTATTTCAACATAAACTGTTAGGTAGTGAGAATTTGTAAGAAATCTGACAGAAATATGTTTACCAGCAGTAACTCCACAGTGTTAGTTTTCACGTTTACTGCCCAAGTTTGACCCCAAGCCTGACAATAAAGCCAAAATTAGATAACCCAGTATTTGGACATACTGACAGGAATTCGTCTTTACCTGAGGTAACTTTTTCACCATTTTCTCCTCAGTTACCGCCAACCTCAGACTGGTGGTGAGGAAGCCACCGTAAAACTAACGAGACCGTAAATGAACCTGTTCAGTCCGTATTCCAACAGAGAGGGAGATAGATTCTGACAGAAATCTGACAGAAACATCGTTGACCTGAGGTAACTTTTTCTCGAAATCGCTTCTTCTTCACACGCGGACCTCCAAATCAGTAGTTTGAGGGGGTCGCGTCGTCACAGTAAAGCCGAAAACGATAGAAACCCCTATTTTTTAACACACGTTTGGAAAAAGCGACCGTTAGAATTCAAACTGGCGCCAGAATGGCTCTCGCGCAGCGCGCGGCGCGTAAGCCTCACAGGAAAAGCGCTGCTAAAGAGGAGTCTGAGGTAAAACAGGTGAAACCTTGAGGTAAAAGTAGCAGTAACGTTGTATTTATCAGCCTTTTGAAAGTGTTACTCACCGACAGAGCGCGTGTTTTTGCTGAGTGGGCGGTTTAGTCGAGCGCGCGCGGCGGGGGGAGTTTCACGGAGAAGCTGCCGGTCGCGGTCGGTCGGACGAACGAGTCCCGCTCAGCTGCTCGCGAGGGTTAGAAAAAGCTGTGTGTGTGTGTGTGTGTGTGTTGGGGAGAGAGAAGACGGGGGTGGGGGGGTTTGGGGGGGGGTGGGTTGAAGGGGGTGGGCTGATAGTACCACCTCAGTTTCCCCGTCGACTGTGTGCGCGTGCCGTCGTCGCCAGAAACACACGCAGCCCGAATGAGTTACAGCACCAGCGAACCGAATCAACAGTTAATCGTACAGAAGTCAATTAGCACTTTGGCCTCATTAAATATGCACTTATTATGCAAATGAGCTCCGTTAACTACCCATATCATTACGTTTACCTCGGAGACCGTTAACGGTAAAGAGGAGCCGCCGAACGGCAGCGCGTTCTGCTCTCGCGCCGCGCTTCCGTCTACTTATGAATTAATAAGTAAATAGATGAGAAAGGCACGAGCCGCTGCTCGCGCGCCTGGAGTTCGAGGGGATGTGTTTTGTTTTAAGAAGCCGGAGTTTAATGGTTCCAGCAGGAGTTTAGATCTAATCACGACTCCGTGAACGAGGGAGGGGGGTCGGTAAACGGAGAGAGAGAGAGAGAGAGAGAGAGAGAGAGAGAGAGAGAGAGGATAAGGAACAGTACGCCAGAACGAAAAAAGAGAAAGAGATTATAGGAAGAATGAAAGAAAGAGTGAAAAGGGAAGGGAATAAAAAAGAGAAAGAGTGAAATAAAGGAAAGGGAATAAGAGAGAGAGAGAAAGAAAAGAAAGGAAATACAAAGAGAGAGAGCGAGTGAAATAAAGGAAAGGAAATACAAAGAGAGAGAGCGAGTGAAATGAAGGAAAGGAAATACAAAGAGAGAGAGCGAGTGAAAGAAAGGAAAGGAAATACAAAGAGAGAGTGAAAAAGAGGAAAGGGAATATAAAAAGAGAGAGAGGGGGAAAAAGAAAGAAAGAAAAAGGGGAATAAAAGAGAGAGTGAAAGAAAGGAAAGGGAATATAAAGAGAGAGAGAGAGAAAAAGAAAGAAAGAAATGGGAATAAAAGAGAGAGTGACAGAAAGGAAAGAGAATATAAAAAGAGAGAGAGAAAAGAGAAAGAAAGGGGAATAAAAGAGAGAGTGACAGAAATGAAAGGGAATATAAAAAGATAGAGAGAGAAGAGAAAGAAAGGGGAATAAAAGAGAGAGTGACAGAAATGAAAGGGAATATAAAAAGAGAGAGAGAAAAGAGAAAGAAAGGGGAATAAAAGAGACAGTGAAAGAAAGGAAATGGAATATTAAAGGGAGAGAGAGAAAAAAGAAAGAAAGAAAGAAAGGTGAATAAGAGAGAGAGTGAACGAAAGGAAAGAGAATAAAGAGAGAAAGAGAGTGAGGGAACCGGAGAAAAAACGAGTCAGAGAAAATAAAGAAAACAAAGGGCGAAGAGAAATGAAAGAAACTGGGGAGAAGAAACAGGAACAAGGAGCGGAGAAGAAAAAGAAGAAAGAAAGGATGGAAAGAGGGAGAGTGAGAAGAAGGAAAAGAGGGAACAGGAGGGGGAACAGAGGGCAGAGAGAGAGAGGAAACAGAAGAAACCAACAGAAAGAGGAAATATGAGACGGAGAGAAAAAGAGAGAACAGTGGGAAAGAGAAGGGAAGAGAGTAATAGAAAGAAACAAAGGAAAAAGAGAGGAAGAAAGAGAGGGAAAGGAGGGAGAAAGAAAGAGGAGGAAAGAAGAAAGAGGGAGAAAAAGAAAGAGAGAGAGAAAAAGAATGGAATGGAAAAAAGAGTAAAAGAAAGGGGGAAAGAGGGAGAGAGTGTAAGGGAAAACAGAAAGAGAGGGAGAGAGCAAGAAAAGAGGGAGAGAAAGAGAGAGCAAGAAAGAGAGGGAGAATATTCCTGATGGATTGTCCTCACTCCAGGGTGCAAGGGGGCAGCGTCTGTGTGTGTGTGTGAGTGTGTGTGAGTGTGTGTGTGTGTGTGTGTGTGTGTGTGTGTGAGTGTGTGTGTGTGTGTGTGTGTGTGTGTTGCTGCTGCTGGTGTTGGTGAGAAGAGATAGAGAGCAATAAAAGAGAGAGAAGAAATCAGTAAGAAGAAGTGGAAGATAGAAAAAACAGATATAGAGAGAGAGAGTGAGAGAGAAGAAGAGAGAAAGGGAGAGAGAGTAAGAGAGAAGAGAGAGAAGAGGGAGAGAGAGAGAGAAGAAGAAAGTAAGAGAGAAGAGGGAGAGAGAGAGAGAAAAAGAGAGTAAGAGAGAGAGAGAGAGAGGGAGAGAGAGAAAAGAGGGAGAGAGAGAGAGAAGAAGAGAGTAAGAGAGAGAGAGGGAAAGAGAGAGGAGAGAGAGAGGAAGAGAGAGAGAGAGGAAGAGAGAGAGAGTGAGAGAGAGAGGAGAGAGAGAGAGAGAGAGCTGGACAGGTGCCCACTGTCAGTCTGCTAAAAGCAGGTGGGGGGGGGGGAGGAGGGCGTGGTCCAGAGCAAGAGGGGGCGGGGCAGTTCAGTCTTATTAATATTCTGATGTCACCCTGCACTCCGCCTCCTCTAGTGCATTTACAGGATGACAGTGTGATATCATCCTATATGGATCACTCCTCTAATATAAACCCACATACCCTCTCTCCTTCTCTCACTCTCCTTCTCTCACTCTCTATCTCTCTATCTCTTTCTCCCTCTCTCTCTCTCTCCCTCTCCTTCTCTCCCTCTCTCTCTCCCTCTCTCTCTATGTCTCTCTCCCTCTCTCTATCTCTATCCCCCTGTCCCTCTCTCCCTTTCTCACTCTCTCCCACTCTATCTCTCTCCCTCTCTTTCTCTCCCTCTCTATCTCTCCCTCTATCTCTGTCCCTCTCTCCCTTTCTCTCTCCCTCTCTCTATCTCTCCCTTTCTCTCTCCCTCTCTCTATCTCTCCCTTTCTCTCTCTCACACTCCCTCCACTGCATCCTCCTTTCACACCGCTCCTCTCCTCTTTTCTCTTTAATCCTCTCATCTGTTAATCTCCTCATTACCTAACACCTCCTTTAATCTCCCAGTTGTATATTTCCTCATCAACACCTCCTCCTGCAGGTAAACACTACCTGCGTTCAGTTTTTTCTGTGATCACATTGTTCTCATATTGCTTCTGCCTTAGTTCAGTTTCAATAATAACAATAATAAGTTTAATTTGATGGTAACCAAATGAGAAAAACAAGCTCAACACAAAGCAGAAAAGCTGATAACATTTTATGTTTAAGGTCTGCTTGTTAACAATGTATGAATGAATAGTAAGCAATTAATAATATCATAATAAATAAAAACATATACTGTTTGTAAGCAAGCTTATAAATGTGTTATGAATTAACTTATTTTATGGTTAAAACAGTTTTCTGCAAATTAGATATAAAGGCTTTGTTGAGTAACATATCTTGTTTCATAAATTGCAAACACTTAAATACTAAATTAAATAGTGTTAGTGGTGTTTAAGTGTTAGCAGTGTTTAGGTGTTGGTGGTGTTTAAGTGTTAGTGGTGTTTAAGTGTTAGTGGTGTTTAAGTGTTAGAGGTGTTTAAGTGTTAGTGGTGTTTAAGTGTTAGTGGTGTTTAAGTGTTAGTGGTGTTTAAGTGTTAGTGGTGTTTAAGTGTTAGTGGTGTTTAAGTGTTAGCAGTGTTTAAGTGTTGGTGGTGTTTAAGTGTTAGTGATATTTAAGTGTTGATGGTGTTTAAGTATTGATAGTGTTATGTGTTAATGGTGTTTAAGTGCTAGCGGTGTTTAAGTGTTAGCAGTGTTTTAGTAATAGTGGTGTTTAAGTGTTGGTTGTGTTTAAGTGTTGGTGGTGTATTAGTGGTGTTTAAGTGTTGGTGGTGTTTTAGTGTTAGTGGTGTTTAAGTGTTAGCGGTGTTTAAGTGTTAGTGGTGTTTAAGTGTTAGTGGTGTTTAAGTGTTAGAGGTGTTTAAGTGTTAGCAGTGTTTAAGTATTAGAGGTGTTTAAGTGTTAGAGGTGTTTAAATGTTAGAGGTGTTTAGGTGTTAGTGGTATTTAAGTGTTATAGGTGTTCAAGTTTTAGCAGTATTTAAATGTTAGTGGTGTTTAAGTTTTGCCAGTGTTTAAGTGTTGGCAGTGTTCGTGGTGTTTAAGTGTTAGGGCTGTTTTAGTGTTAGTGTTTAAGTGTTAGTGGTGTTTTAGTTTTAGTGATGTTTTAGTGTTAGTGGTGTTGTAGTTTTAGTGATGTTTGAGTGTTAGTGGTTATTTAGTTTTAGTAGTGTTTTTGTGTTAGTGGTGTTTTAGTCTTAGAGGTGTTTAAGTGTTAGTCATGTTTTAGTGTTAAAGTGTTAGTGGTGTTTTAGTTTTAGTGGTGTTTTAGTGTTAGTAGTTATTTAGTTTTAGTGGTGTTTTAGTGTTAGTGGTGTTTTAGTGTTGGTGGTGTTTAAGTGTTAGTGGTGTTTTGGTGTTAGTGGTGTTTTAGTTTTGGTGGTGTTTAAGTGTTAGTGGTGTTTAAGTGTTGGCAGTGTTTTAGTGTTAGTGTTTTAGTGTTAGTGGTATTTAAGTGTTGGCAGTGTTTTAGTGTTAGTGGTATTTAAGTGTTAGAGGTGTTTAAGAGTTAGTGGTATTTAAGTGTTAGAGGTGTTTAAGAGTTAGTGGTATTTAAGTGTTGGTGGTGTTTTAGTGTTGGTGTTTTAGTGGTATTTAAGTGTTGGTGGTGTTTTAGTGTTAGTGTTTTAGTGTTAGTAGTGTTCAAGTGTTGGTGGTGTTTTAGTGTTAGTGTTTTAGTGTTAATGTTTTAGTGTTAGTAGTGTTGGCAGTGTTGGCAGTGTTTAAGTTTTGGCAGTGTTTAAGTTTTGGCAGCGGTTTAGTGTTTGTGTTTTAGTTTTAGTGGTGTTTTAGTGTTAGTGGTATTTAAGTGTTGGCAGTGTTTTAGTGTTAGTGTTTTAGTGTTAGTAGTGTTTAAGTGTTGGTGGTGTTTTAGTGTTAGTGTTTTAGTGTTAGTAGTGTTTAAGTGTTGGCAGTGTTTTAGTGTTAGTGTTTTAGTGTTAGTGTTTTAGTGTTAGTAGTGTTTAAGTGTTGGCAGTGTTTTAGTGTTAGTGTTTTAGTGTTAGTGGTATTTAAGTGTTGGAGGTGTTTTGGTGTTAGTGTTTTAGTGTTCGTAGTGTTTAAGTGTTAGTAGTGTTTAAGTGTTGGCAGTGTTTTAGTGTTAGTGTTTTAGTGTTAGTAGTGTTTAAGTGTTGGCAGTGTTTTAGTGTTAGTGTTTTAGTGTTAGTGTTTTAGTGTTAGTAGTGTTTAAGTGTTGGCAGTGTTTTAGTGTTAGTGTTTTAGTGTTAGTAGTGTTTAAGTGTTGGCAGTGTTTTAGTGTTAGTGTTTTAGTGTTAGTAGTGTTTAAGTGTTGGCAGTGTTTTAGTGTTAGTGTTTTAGTGTTAGTAGTGTTTACGTGTTGGCAGTGTTTTAGTGTTAGTGTTTTAGTGTTAGTGTTTTAGTGTTAGTAGTGTTTAAGTGTTGGCAGGGTTTTAGTGTTAGTGTTTTAGTGTTAGTAGTGTTTAAGTGTTGGCAGTGTTTTAGTGTTAGTGTTTTAGTGTTAGTGTTTTAGTGTTAGTAGTGTTTAAGTGTTGGCAGTGTTTTAGTGTTAGTGTTTTAGTGTTAGTAGTGTTTAAGTGTTGGCAGTGTTTTAGTGTTAGTGTTTTAGTGTTAGTGTTTTAGTGTTAGTAGTGTTTAAGTGTTGGCAGTGTTTTAGTGTTAGTGTTTTAGTGTTAGTAGTGTTTAAGTGTTGGCAGTGTTTTAGTGTTAGTGTTTTAGTGTTAGTAGTGTTTAAGTGTTGGCAGTGTTTTAGTGTTAGTGTTTTAGTGTTAGTAGTGTTTACGTGTTGGCAGTGTTTTAGTGTTAGTGTTTTAGTGTTAGTGTTTTAGTGTTAGTAGTGTTTAAGTGTTGGCAGGGTTTTAGTGTTAGTGTTTTAGTGTTAGTGTTTTAGTGTTAGTAGTGTTTAAGTGTTGGCAGTGTTTTAGTGTTAGTGTTTTAGTGTTAGTAGTGTTTACGTGTTGGCAGTGTTTTAGTGTTAGTGTTTTAGTGTTAGTGTTTTAGTGTTAGTAGTGTTTAAGTGTTGGCAGGGTTTTAGTGTTAGTGTTTTAGTGTTAGTGTTTTAGTGTTAGTAGTGTTTAAGTGTTGGCAGTGTTTTAGTGTTAGTGTTTTAGTGTTAGTGTAGGTCCTCATGCCTGGAAGCACCGCTCAGTGAGTTTTATGGCCAATTCTGAATCTTTTTCAGAAAAATTTCAGATTTTTTTTTTTAATGCAGTTGATACACAAAGTTGGGCCGGTCCTGACCTCCCGGGGGACCCTAAGCTAAATTCTGCAACAGGGTCCTCCTACCACACCTTTGAGCCCTTTAAACCATTGCCACCTGCCACAGAGTCACACCCGAGACCCCAGTGCTGCAGCATTATATCAGTGTATCAGTGTGAGTGACCTGCCTCCCGTTATTTACATCACCACAAAACATCTGGTATTCAGTTCATATACCCCCACCGTCCACTTAGTCCACCTCCTTGTACGTGCACTCACTGTCCACTGTATCAGCTCCACTGAACGTACAGGACCTACACTCACTGTCCACTGTATCAGCTCCACTGACCATACAGGACCTCCACTCACTGTCCACTGTATCAGCTCCACTGAACGTACAGGACCTCCACTCACTGTCTACTGTATCAGCTCCACTGACCATACAGGAGCTCCACTTACAGACTGTAGTTCATCTGATTCTCTGTATACTTTATTACTCTGTTCTTTAATGATCAGGACCCCCACAGGACCACCACAGAGCAGATACTATTAGGGAGGTGGATCATTCTCAGCATTGCAGTAATTCAGTGGTGTGTTAGTATGTGTGTTGTGCTGGGGTGAGTGGATCAGACGCAGCAGTGCTGCTGCTGGAGTGTTTAAACACCGTGTCCACTCACTGTCCACTCTATTAGACACTCCTACTACTTGCTGGTCCACCTTGTAGATGTAAAGTCAGAGACAGTAGATCATCTGCTGCTGCACAGTTTGTGTTCCTCTAGTCCTTCATCAGTGGACACAGGACGCCGCCCACAGGACACTGCTGTCTGGATAGTTTTGGTTGGTCGACACACACCTCCCTAATAGTATCTGCTCTGTGGTGGTCCTGTGGGGGTCCTGATCATTAAAGAACAGAGTAATAAAGTATACAGAGAATCAGATGAACTACAGTCTGTAAGTGGAGCTCCTGTATGCTCAGTGGAGCTGATACAGTGGACAGTGAGTGGAGATACAAGGAGGTGGACCTAATGAGATGGGGCTCATACAGCGCAGATCCTATCGGACGTAATCAAGGGTCAGGTGGGAGTTTATCAATCAGGTGTTTTATCTCGTGGATGAAGAACCCGGTTCTGCTCTTATCTGCGCAAGTGTTCCAGAGTGTCCGCTCGGATCCCACAGCGGTGATTTACGGATTTAGGGACGCGCCGTTCGAATTATATTACATCTGTGGGGCACGGAGTGTATATGTGTGTGGGCGGTCTTAAATAATGGTCACAGAGGGAGGCAGGTCCATTATAATATTAACCAGCGGCTGCGCGGGGCTGGACGGCGTGGACCCTCTCCTGCCGCTCGAATATTTTAGCACCCAGTTTGTTAATGACGTCTCTGTTAATGCAGTTAGATCATCAGTACGACACCGGGCCTGCGAAGCAGCTTTTCTTAGTTATGATGGTTTATTACAGGCCGAGTAACATAACCCTGTGTCTACACCATCGCTAAAAACATTTATCTCAATTTTCAGTGAAATGTTCTTGTTTTAATGGAGTATCTTCTTCCTTAACACAACAATGGACTGACGGGTCTCTAAAGAAAGTTGTTTCTTTCTGGTCATTGTGAGTCGGTCAGCAAGCCATCAACTGCTGATCTTCAGATACTAAACTAACCTAGAATGTTGTTCCCTTTTATACTCACTTATTAGTAGAATGTTTTTCAGCTGTGATCACAATTGATCAAGAGTGTCCTAACAACCAATTAGTCCAATAACATCCTTAACTTGGATTGGTGGTCGTACCAGGAGATTTAGACAGAGGACTGAGAATTACTGATAATAGAACTATATGTAAAATAAGCCTCTATACAAAAATAGACTTTAATACAAACATTTTTATTCTTTAAAAATCATCTGATACACTTACATTAATTGTGAAATGGACAATATTTTTTATGAATTGCATGAAAATTGCATGAAATGAAATTCCAAAGTGATTCTAAACTTTTAAGCGGTATATATATATATATATATATAATTGTATATGATATTATTACATATCCTTGCTGTCCATTGAAAAAAAAAGTATCTTTACATGAGAGGACAAAAACTGTCCTCACTTTCAATGTAAGTCATTGGAACCA
>CM038716.1:9991765-9994265 GCA_021613375.1 Megaleporinus macrocephalus
TTTACTGAGAGATGCAACCATGGTGGAAGAAGAGGCCAAATGTTCACCAGGATACAGGAAGCTGTCGTTGTAAACACATTTTTAAAAAATTTTCTGCACATTTTATCTGTAATTTTCTTTTTCAATTTTTTTTTCACTCCAGTTTAAATATATATTTGCTGTTTATATGTTGTTTGGTGAAAAATAAAAAAATAACAGCAGTATGTGTGTGTATCTGCGAATACTTCTGTAAATGTGATCAATCTAGACTAGTTTAGTATTATAGCAGAGCTTGCTGAAGATGAGAGTGCTTTTCATTACGCCCCAAAAGTGTGTAGTTGGTTAGACAAAAAAATTGTAATATGAATGAAGTGTGTGTCGTTTGGTGTAAAAGTTTGATTTTGATGATGCTGTATGTGGTTTTGGTTGCAGGGCTTCATTTTTCAGGATGTATGAGGTATATTGTGTTAAGTGTTTTGATAAAACCAGCCTAGTTTACAAAATTGTGTTTTAGCAATTGGAAAAAACTGTAACTTCTTTAAGTTTTACTAGAGACGAGCTGGCGTTTCGTGGTTTCCTCGTGAGATACTAAAACAACGTGAACACTGGAGAAATCGTCAGGCTCTTCCAGGCGTTGTAGTTGTAGTTCTAGATAAACAATGTGTTTAGTTGACGTTAGTCTGTAAAATGCTACGTACAGTATTTTATAATTACTAACGTTACTATCACTGGTGAACCTCTTCCTCACTGTTTATATGGTTTCAGTCTCTACAGCAGGAGTATTTAATCCACTCTCCGCTTAACATCAACGGCTCCTCTGTGGAGATCCTTGGTGTCCACCTAGCGGAGAACCTCACCTGGTCCCTGAACACCAGCTCTACAGCCAAGAAAGCCCAGCAGCGTCTCTACTTCCTCCGGAAGCTGAGAAAGGCCCGTCTCCCTCCACCCATCCTCACCCTCTTCTATAGGGGAACCATAGAGAGCCTCCTAAGCAGCTGCATCACTGCCTGGTTTGGGACCTGCACAGCCTCTGACCGCAAGTCCCTCCAACGCATTGTGAGGACAGCTGAGAGGATCATCGGAGTCTCTCTCCCCTCCGTCTTGGACATTTACACCCCCCGCTGCATCCGCAAAGCAACCAGCATTGTGGATGACCCCACCCACCCTTCACACAGACTGTTCTCCCTCCTGCCATCAGGAAGAAGGTACCGCAGCGTCCGGTCCAACACGACCAGACTCTGCAACAGCTTCTTCCCCCAAGACTTCAGACTTCTCAACACAACTCAACGTCTGAACTGATATCTTTCTGGTACATGTACACTTGAATCAGTAAGGTCTAGTTAGAGGAGATCTCCTCAGGCCAAGGTCCAGACCATCATCATCTCTATCGTGTGTTCTGATTCAGTGGTGTATCCTGTTTACTGAAGTAGTCTAGTATCAGCATCTTATACCATCAGCTACTGAAAAACCAACACACCACACATACCGTTCAGTATATTTCAACAATTATTACTGTTTATTTATAGAAAAAGTAAATAAAACATGCACATCTTTCTCATCTTAACAGTTTATTTCTGTCTTGTAGTCCTCTCCCACACTTTCTCTTGCTTAGTGAGAGGAGTGAACGCTTGGTTGACTTTAAATCTGGGCCGAAATGGTGTTAGGGGTGTTCTCATACACATGTAAAGGAGCTTGTTGGTGAGCCTGGGACGATAGTTCTTCTTAATAATGTTCATCGTTGAATATACGGTATGAATTAGCCTTGCTCCGACTCCTACGCTTTACACTGCTACTGCTGCTTCTCGCTTCGCACCTCGCCTGTGTGCATGCCGCACTCCCGAATCTGCTCAGATCTGATTGGCTGAGGAGTGCCTTCGCTGATCATGCACGTGATTGGGCTGTAAATTTACTGTACCGCAAAACCCGTATACCGTAAAGACTAGAAAAGCTGCACTGCTTAAGATAAACACTGTCAAAATTAAATAGATCTCAATAGATTATCGGTTTGGGTCCGCGTTGGACAACGCCTGGGTCCAGACCCGGATCACGGTCCGCCTATTAGTGGCCCCTGCTCTACAGCAATGAAGCCATCAATCAATCAATCAATCAATCAGTGCCTTAATTAGTCCCACAGTGGGGGAATTTCAATGCCATCAACCTGTCCATACATACAATACGCTTTACAAAAGTTGGAAAACATGAAGTCCCAACATGTATCCCCCAGCGAGTGAGCCAGAGGCAACGGTGGTGAGGAAAACTCCCTCTCTCAAGACTGGAGGAAGAAACCTTGGGAGGAACCAAGAACTAAGAGAATCTCTGTTTAAAGTCTGGACTGTAAAAGATTTAGAAACTGCACAGGTAGAGGCAGTCTCTGACTGAGGCAGTCTCTCTGTTTTTGTGGAAAGTGGGAGTGAACTGAAACGGTCCCATCATATCTTTATGCTTGTACATCTGGATGACACAGGGATGGAGTCGAGGGTGTAGCACAATAGTCTTTAATTAGAGTCAGTAAGGTGCAGTT
>CM038716.1:10001765-10036765 GCA_021613375.1 Megaleporinus macrocephalus
TAACCCATCCGTGCAGTGAAATGCCCACAAACACACACACTAGTGAACACACACAATAGGGGGCAATAGAGAGCACACTTGTCCGGAATGGTGGGCAACCCTATCCACAGTTCTCAGGAGGCAGTTGGGGGGGTCTTGTTCAAGGGCACTTCAGTCGTGGCTTGCCAGTGACCAGTGACCATCAAGGCTGGTTCCCCGTTCCCATGATGGCCCCAAGTACAGTCCATTGCACTACTGCATCTGTAAACTGACCCCTGTGTCAATTAAGGAACTGAATAAATAATGTTGGTGATGATAAAGGAGTGAAGGGATGAAGGAACAGTGTTGGTGATGATAAAGGGATAAAGGGATGAAGGAACAATGTTGGTGATGATAAAGAGATGAAGGGATGAAGGAACAGTGTTGGTGATAATAAAGAGATGAAGGAACAGTGTTGGTGATGATAAAGAGATGAAGGGATGAAGGAACAGTGTTGGTGATGATAAAGAGATGAAGGGATGAAGGAACAGTGTTGGTGATGATAAAGAGATGAAGGGATGAAGGAACAGTGTTGGTGATGATAAAGAGATGAAGGAACAGTGTTGGTGATGATAAAGGAATGAAGGGATGAAGGAACAGTGTTGGTGATGATATAGGAATAAAGAGATGAAGGAACAGTGTTGGTGGTGATAAAGGAATAAAAAGATGAAGGAACAGTGTTGGTGATGATAAAGGAATAAAGAGATGAAGGAACAGTGTTGGTGGTGATAAAGGAATAAAGAGATGAAGGAACAGTGTTGGTGATGATAAAGGAATAAAAAGATGAAGGAACAGTGTTGGTGATGATAAAGGAATAAAGAGATGAAGGAACAGTGTTGGTGATGATAAAGGAATAAAAAGATGAAGGAACAGTGTTGGTGATGATAAAGGAATAAAGGGATGAAGGAACAGTGTTGGTGATGATAAAGGAATAAAGAGATGAAGGAAAAGTGTTGGTGATGATAAAGGAATAAAGAGATGAAGGAACAGTGTTGGTGATGATATAGGAATGAAGGGATGACGGAACAGTGTTGGTGGTGATAAAGGGATGAAGGAACAGTGTTGGTGGTGATAAAGGGATAAAGGGATGAAGGAACAGTGTTGGTGATGATAAAGGAATAAAGAGATGAAGGAACAGTGTTGGTGATGATAAAGGAATAAAGAGATGAAGGAACAGTGTTGGTGATGATAAAGGTATGAAGGAATGAAGGAACAGTGTTGGTGATGATAAAGGAATAAAGAGATGAAGGAACAGTGTTGGTGATGATAAAGGTATGAAGGAATGAAGGAACAGTGTTGGTGATGATAAAGGTATGAAGGAATGAAGGAACAGTGTTGGTGATGATAAAGGAATAAAGAGATGAAGGAACAGTGTTGGTGATGATAAAGGAATAAAAAGATGAAGGAACAGTGTTGGTGATGATAAAGGAATAAAGAGATGAAGGAACAGTGTTGGTGATGATAAAGGAATAAAGAGATGAAGGAACAGTGTTGGTGGTGATAAAGGAATGAAGGGATGAAGGAACAGTGTTGGTGGTGATAAAGGGATAAAGGGATGAAGGAACAGTGTTGGTGATGATAAAGGAATAAAGAGATGAAGGAACAGTGTTGGTGATGATAAAGGTATGAAGGGATGAAGGAACAGTGTTGGTGATGATAAAGGAATAAAGAGATGAAGGAACAGTGTTGGTGATGATAAAGGAATGAAGGGATGAAGGAACAGTGTTGGTGATGATAAAGGGATGAAGGGATGAAGGAACAGTGTTGGTGATGATAAAGGAATGAAGGAACAGTGTTGGTGATGATAAAGGAATGAAGGGATGAAGGAACAGTGTTGGTGATGATAAAGGTATGAAGGAATGAAGGAACAGTGTTGGTGATGATAAAGGTATGAAGGGATGAAGGAACAGTGTTGGTGATGATAAAGGAATAAAGAGATGAAGGAACAGTGTTGGTGATGATAAAGGAATGAAGGAACAGTGTTGGTGATGATAAAGGAATGAAGGAACAGTGTTGGTGATGATAAAGGTATGAAGGAATGAAGGAACAGTGTTGGTGATGATATAGGAATAAAGAGATGAAGGAACAGTGTTGGTGATGATAAAGGAATAAAGAGATGAAGGAACAGTGTTGGTGATGATAAAGGAATGAAGGAACAGTGTTGGTGGTGATAAAGGAATGAAGGGATGAAGGAACAGTGTTGGTGGTGATAAAGGGATAAAGGGATGAAGGAACAGTGTTGGTGATGATAAAGGAATAAAGAGATGAAGGAACAGTGTTGGTGATGATAAAGGGATGAAGGGATGAAGGAACAGTGTTGGTGATGATAAAGGAATAAAGAGATGAAGGAACAGTGTTGGTGATGATAAAGGAATGAAGGAACAGTGTTGGTGATGATAAAGGAATAAAGAGATGAAGGAACAGTGTTGGTGATGATAAAGGAATAAAGAGATGAAGGAACAGTGTTGGTGATGATAAAGGAATGAAGGAACAGTGTTGGTGGTGATAAAGGAATGAAGGGATGAAGGAACAGTGTTGGTGGTGATAAAGGGATAAAGGGATGAAGGAACAGTGTTGGTGATGATAAAGGAATAAAGAGATGAAGGAACAGTGTTGGTGATGATAAAGGTATGAAGGGATGAAGGAACAGTGTTGGTGATGATAAAGGAATAAAGAGATGAAGGAACAGTGTTGGTGATGATAAAGGAATGAAGGAACAGTGTTGGTGATGATAAAGGAATAAAGAGATGAAGGAACAGTGTTGGTGATGATAAAGGAATGAAGGAACAGTGTTGGTGATGATAAAGGAATAAAGAGATGAAGGAACAGTGTTGGTGATGATAAAGGAATAAAGAGATGAAGGAACAGTGTTGGTGATGATAAAGGAATGAAGGGATGAAGGAACAGTGTTGGTGATGATAAAGGAATGAAGGGATGTAGGAACAGTGTTGGTGATGATAAAGTAATGAAGGGATGAAGGAACAGTGTTGGTGATGATAAAGGAATGAAGGAACAGTGTTGGTGATGATAAAGGAATGAAGGGATGAAGGAACAGTGTTGGTGATGATAAAGGAATAAAGAGATGAAGGAACAGTGTTGGTGATGATAAAGGGATGAAGGAACAGTGTTGGTGGTGATAAAGGAATGAAGGGATGAAGGAACAGTGTTGGTGGTGATAAAGGGATAAAGGGATGAAGGAACAGTGTTGGTGATGATAAAGGAATAAAGAGATGAAGGAACAGTGTTGGTGATGATAAAGGTATGAAGGGATGAAGGAACAGTGTTGGTGATGATAAAGGAATAAAGAGATGAAGGAACAGTGTTGGTGATGATAAAGGAATGAAGGAACAGTGTTGGTGATGATAAAGGAATAAAGAGATGAAGGAACAGTGTTGGTGATGATAAAGGAATAAAGAGATGAAGGAACAGTGTTGGTGATGATAAAGGTATGAAGGGATGAAGGAACAGTGTTGGTGATGATAAAGGTATGAAGGAATGAAGGAACAGTGTTGGTGATGATAAAGGTATGAAGGAATGAAGGAACAGTGTTGGTGATGATAAAGGAATAAAGAGATGAAGGAACAGTGTTGGTGGTGATAAAGGGATGAAGGGATGAAGGAACAGTGTTGGTGATGATAAAGGAATGAAGGGATGAAGGAACAGTGTTGGTGGTGATAAAGGGATGAAGGGATGAAGGAACAGTGTTGGTGATGATAAAGGAATGAAGGGATGAAGGAACAGTGTTGGTGATGATAAAGGAATGAAGGGATGAAGGAACAGTGTTGGTGATGATAAAGGTATGAAGGAATGAAGGAACAGTGTTGGTGATGATAAAGGTATGAAGGAATGAAGGAACAGTGTTGGTGATGATAAAGGAATAAAGAGATGAAGGAACAGTGTTGGTGATGATAAAGGTATGAAGGAATGAAGGAACAGTGTTGGTGATGATAAAGGAATAAAGAGATGAAGGAACAGTGTTGGTGATGATAAAGGTATGAAGGGATGAAGGAACAGTGTTGGTGCTGCAGAGCTTCTGGTTGTGCTATAGTGGTGGTCCTGGTCTGGGCTGTGGGAGAGTTGTTGGTGGCAGGCTCACTGCACCCGACCCGTGACTGTCAGTGGCAGCTCTCCGCGGTGCTGACTGGAGCTGTCAGACTTCAGCACCTCCTGGTCTGGACAGCCGGCGACCGTGCGGCCTCGGGGACGGAGCCCGGAATCCCACACGCCTGGCTACCGCTAATGACGCCAGCTGGGTTCACTCACCCATACGGGGCCACCGCGTGAAAGTTCTGTTCACCAGTCAGCTGAGTGACTTTGAGTGCCCCACTTACCTGGAGACCTAACGCCTGGCGTTTCTCTCTCTCTCTCTCTCTCTTACTCTCCACACTCTCAAGGGATCTGGGACCACCCTACCATAGCCCCGGGACCCTCAAGCACCTGCTCCAGAAACCGGTTCTCTTCCTGGAGAGACATGTTTGCTTCCCAGAACTGTGGAATAAATCCATAACGGTTCAACACATATACGAATAACTGAGTACATGAGATTACTTGATAATCTTATTTAACCAAGAATCCCCCAAACAGGCCCCAGTCAACCTATGGCCTCTTTTGGGGGCAATCCCATGGTCCTCAGCCACTAGGGGGCCCTCATAAGCAATTTTGCAGAAGTCTAAGCAGTTGCTTTCACTAGCACCACTAATTTCAGTCTTGCCAGTGTGTTTCCAGACGCTCTCCGTGTGTTTCTGAAGGTCAACTTTCCGGTTTTTAGCCGTGAGCTAGTTCCTCTACTTGTACTTTGAATTCGAAGCCGCGGATATTCAAAAGACGCGTCTGGGGAGGGGCTGTGAACAGCCGGCAGAGGATGACCATCTCCAAAGCCAAATATTAAATGTCTAAAATTAGCTGGGGGACGCTCCGGGTTTAAGTGAAGTCCCGACGTCCAGTGTTTTTTATTTGATGTCGTCTTCATTCAGATGAATGAGCAGCTTGTCAGAAGGAGAAGTAGATGGACGCATTACTGTAGGGGGGTCTCAACCTTTTCCACCTCAAGGTCCACCTGCTTATAACTCCACTGACCATACAGGAGCTCCACTTACAGACTGTAGTTCATCTGATTCTCTGTATACTTTATTACTCTGTTCTTTAATGATCAGGACCCCCACAGGACCACCACAGAGCAGATACTATTAGGGAGGTGGATCATTCTCAGCACTGCAGTGATACTGACGTGGTGGTGGTGTGTTAGTGAGTGTGTGTTGTGCTGATGTGAGTGAATCAGTAGGTGCTGCTCAGGGTCTATGCTGGACTGAGAAACGTCCACCAACCAAAACTATCCAGACAGCAGTGTCCTGTGGGCGGCGTCCTGTGTCCACTGATGAAGGACTAGAGGAACACAAACTGTGTAGCAGCAGATGAGCTACTGTCTCTGACTTTACATCTACAAGGTGGACCAGCAAGTAGTAGGAGTGTCTAATAGAGTGAACAGTGAGTGGACACAGTAGGTACATCAAAAATTGCCTAGTAGTCTACTACTCAATAGTGACATCAGTAGGCGAGCGTGGCTAGTATGTCTGAATACTCAATAGTGAAATCAGTAGGCGAGCACGGCTAGTATGTCTGAATACTCAGTAGTGAATCAGTAGGTGAGCGTGGCTAGTATGTCTAAATACTCAGTAGTGAATTAGTAAGCGAGCGTGGCTAGTATGTCTGAATACTCAGTAGTGAATCAGTAGGCGAGCGCGGCTAGTATGTCTGAATACTTAGTAGTAAATCAGTAGGCGAGCGTGGCTAGTATGTCTGAATACTCAGTAGTGAAATCAGTAGGCGAGCGTGGCTAGTATGTCTGAATACTCAATAGTGAAATCAGTAGGCGAGCGTGGCTAGTATGTCTGAATACTCAATAGTGAAATCAGTAGGCGAGCGTGGCTAGTATGTCTGAATACTCAGTAGTAAATCAGTAGGCGAGCGTGGCTAGTATGTCTGAATACTCAGTAGTAAATCAGTAGGCGAGCACGGCTAGTATGTCTGAAAACTCAGTAGTAAATCAGTAGGCGAGCGTGGCTAGTATGTCTAAATACTCAGTAGTAAATCAGTAGGCGAGCGCGGCTAGTATGTCTGAATACTCAGTAGTGAATCAGTAGGTGAGCGTGGCTAGTATGTCTGAATACTCAGTAGTGAATCAGTAAGCGAGCGTGGCTAGTATGTCTGAATACTAAGTAGTGAATCAGTAAGCGAGCGTGGCTAGTATGTCTGAATACTCAGTAGTGAATCAGTAGGCGAGCGCGGCTAGTATGTCTGAATACTCAGTAGTGAATCAGTAGGCGAGCGTGGCTAGTATGTCTGAATACTTAGTAGTAAATCAGTAGGCGAGCGTGGCTAGTATGTCTGAATACTCAGTAGTGAAATCAGTAGGCGAGCGTGGCTAGTATGTCTGAATACTCAGTAGTGAATCAGTAGGTGAGCGTGGCTAGTATGTCTGAATACTCAGTAGTGAAATCAGTAGGCGAGCGTGGCTAGTATGTCTGAATACTCAGTAGTGAATCAGTAGGTGAGCGTGGCTAGTATGTCTGAATACTCAGTAGTGAATCAGTAAGCGAGCGTGGCTAGTATGTCTGAATACTCAGTAGTGAATCAGTAAGCGAGTGTGGCTAGTATGTCTGAATACTCAGTAGTGAATCAGTAGGCGAGCGTGGCTAGTATGTCTGAATACTCAGTAGTGAATTAGTTAGCGAGCGTGACTAGTAAGTCTGAATACTCAGTAGTGAATCAGTAAGCGAGCGTGGCTAGTATGTCTGAATACTCAGTAGTAAATCAGTAGGGGAGCGTGGCTAGTAAGTCTGAATACTCAGTAGTGAATCAGTAAGCGAGCGTGGCTAGTATGTCTGAATACTCAATAGTGAAATCAGTAGGCGAGCGTGGCTAGTATGTCTGAATACTCAGTAGTAAATCAGTAGGCGAGCGTGGCTAGTATGTCTGAATACTCAGTGGTAAATCAGTAGGCGAGCGTGGCTAGTATGTCTGAATACTCAATAGTGAAATCAGTAGGCGAGCGTGGCTAGTATGTCTGAATACTCAGTAGTAAATCAGTAGGCGAGCACGGCTAGTATGTCTGAATACTCAGTAGTAAATCAGTAGGCGAGCGTGGCTAGTATGTCTGAATACTCAGTAGTAAATCAGTAGGCGAGCGTGGCTAGTATGTCTGAATACTCAGTAGTAAATCAGTAGGTGAGCACGGCTAGTATGTCTGAATACTCAGTAGTGAATCAGTAGGTGAGCGTGGCTAGTATGTCTAAATACTCAGTAGTGAATTAGTAAGCGAGCGTGGCTAGTATGTCTGAATACTCAGTAGTGAATCAGTAGGCGAGCGCGGCTAGTATGTCTGAATACTTAGTAGTAAATCAGTAGGCGAGCGTGGCTAGTATGTCTGAATACTCAGTAGTGAAATCAGTAGGCGAGCGTGGCTAGTATGTCTGAATACTCAATAGTGAAATCAGTAGGCGAGCGTGGCTAGTATGTCTGAATACTCAATAGTGAAATCAGTAGGCGAGCGTGGCTAGTATGTCTGAATACTCAGTAGTAAATCAGTAGGCGAGCGTGGCTAGTATGTCTGAATACTCAGTAGTAAATCAGTAGGCGAGCACGGCTAGTATGTCTGAAAACTCAGTAGTAAATCAGTAGGCGAGCGTGGCTAGTATGTCTAAATACTCAGTAGTAAATCAGTAGGCGAGCGCGGCTAGTATGTCTGAATACTCAGTAGTGAATCAGTAGGTGAGCGTGGCTAGTATGTCTGAATACTCAGTAGTGAATCAGTAAGCGAGCGTGGCTAGTATGTCTGAATACTAAGTAGTGAATCAGTAAGCGAGCGTGGCTAGTATGTCTGAATACTCAGTAGTGAATCAGTAGGTGAGCGTGGCTAGTATGTCTGAATACTCAGTAGTGAATCAGTAAGCGAGCGTGGCTAGTATGTCTGAATACTAAGTAGTGAATCAGTAAGCGAGCGTGGCTAGTATGTCTGAATACTCAGTAGTGAATCAGTAGGCGAGCGCGGCTAGTATGTCTGAATACTCAGTAGTGAATCAGTAGGCGAGCGTGGCTAGTATGTCTGAATACTTAGTAGTAAATCAGTAGGCGAGCGTGGCTAGTATGTCTGAATACTCAGTAGTGAAATCAGTAGGCGAGTGTGGCTAGTATGTCTGAATACTCAGTAGTGAATCAGTAAGCGAGCGTGACTAGTAAGTCTGAATACTCAGTAGTGAATCAGTAAGCGAACGTGGCTAGTATGTCTGAATACTCAGTAGTAAATCAGTAGGGGAGCGTGGCTAGTAAGTCTGAATACTCAGTAGTGAATCAGTAAGCGAGCGTGGCTAGTATGTCTGAATACTCAATAGTGAAATCAGTAGGCGAGCGTGGCTAGTATGTCTGAATACTCAGTAGTAAATCAGTAGGCGAGCGTGGCTAGTATGTCTGAATACTCAGTGGTAAATCAGTAGGCGAGCGTGGCTAGTATGTCTGAATACTCAATAGTGAAATCAGTAGGCGAGCGTGGCTAGTATGTCTGAATACTCAGTAGTAAATCAGGAGGCGAGCACGGCTAGTATGTCTGAATACTCAGTAGTAAATCAGTAGGCGAGCGTGGCTAGTATGTCTGAATACTCAGTAGTAAATCAGTAGGCGAGCGTGGCTAGTATGTCTGAATACTCAGTAGTAAATCAGTAGGTGAGCACGGCTAGTATGTCTGAATACTCAGTAGTAAATCAGTAGGTGAGCGTGGCTAGTATGTCTGAATACTCAGTAGTGAATCAGTAAGCGAGCGTGGCTAGTATGTCTGAATACTAAGTAGTGAATCAGTAAGCGAGCGTGGCTAGTATGTCTGAATACTCAGTAGTGAATCAGTAGGCGAGCGCGGCTAGTATGTCTGAATACTTAGTAGTAAATCAGTAGGCGAGCGTGGCTAGTATGTCTGAATACTCAGTAGTGAAATCAGTAGGCGAGCGTGGCTAGTATGTCTGAATACTCAGTAGTGAATCAGTAGGTGAGCGTGGCTAGTATGTCTGAATACTCAGTAGTGAAATCAGTAGGCGAGCGTGGCTAGTATGTCTGAATACTCAGTAGTGAATCAGTAGGTGAGCGTGGCTAGTATGTCTGAATACTCAGTAGTGAATCAGTAAGCGAGCGTGGCTAGTATGTCTGAATACTCAGTAGTGAATCAGTAAGCGAGTGTGGCTAGTATGTCTGAATACTCAGTAGTGAATCAGTAGGCGAGCGTGGCTAGTATGTCTGAATACTCAGTAGTGAATTAGTTAGCGAGCGTGACTAGTAAGTCTGAATACTCAGTAGTGAATCAGTAAGCGAGCGTGGCTAGTATGTCTGAATACTCAGTAGTAAATCAGTAGGTGAGCCGTGGCTAGTAAGTCTGAATACTCAGTAGTGAATCAGTAAGCGAGCGTGGCTAGTATGTCTGAATACTCAATAGTGAAATCAGTAGGCGAGCGTGGCTAGTATGTCTGAATACTCAGTAGTAAATCAGTAGGCGAGCGTGGCTAGTATGTCTGAATACTCAGTGGTAAATCAGTAGGCGAGCGTGGCTAGTATGTCTGAATACTCAATAGTGAAATCAGTAGGCGAGCGTGGCTAGTATGTCTGAATACTCAGTAGTAAATCAGTAGGCGAGCACGGCTAGTATGTCTGAATACTCAGTAGTAAATCAGTAGGCGAGCGTGGCTAGTATGTCTGAATACTCAGTAGTAAATCAGTAGGCGAGCGTGGCTAGTATGTCTGAATACTCAGTAGTAAATCAGTAGGTGAGCACGGCTAGTATGTCTGAATACTCAGTAGTAAATCAGTAGGTGAGCGTGGCTAGTATGTCTGAATACTCAGTAGTGAATCAGTAAGCGAGCGTGGCTAGTATGTCTGAATACTCAGTAGTGAATCAGTAAGCGAGCGTGGCTAGTATGTCTGAATACTCAGTAGTAAATCAGTAGGCGAGCGTGGCTAGTATGTCTGAATACTCAATAGTGAAATCAGTAGGCGAGCGTGGCTAGTATGTCTGAATACTCAGTAGTAAATCAGTAGGCGAGCGTGGCTAGTATGTCTGAATACTCAGTAGTAAATCAGTAGGCGAGCGTGGCTAGTATGTCTGAATACTCAATAGTGAAATCAGTAGGCGAGCGTGGCTAGTATGTCTGAATACTCAGTAGTAAATCAGTAGGCGAGCGTGGCTAGTATGTCTGAATACTCAGTGGTAAATCAGTAGGCGAGCGTGGCTAGTATGTCTGAATACTCAGTAGTAAATCAGTAGGCGAGCGTGGCTAGTATGTCTGAATACTCAGTAGTAAATCAGTAGGCGAGCGTGGCTAGTATGTCTGAATACTCAGTAGTAAATCAGTAGGCGAGCGTGGCTAGTATGTCTGAATACTCAGTGGTAAATCAGTAGGCGAGCGTGGCTAGTATGTCTGAATACTCAGTAGTAAATCAGTAGGCGAGTACGGCTAGTATGTCTGAATACTCAGTAGTGAATCAGTAGGTGAGCGTGGCTAGTATGTCTAAATACTCAGTAGTGAATTAGTAAGCGAGCGTGGCTAGTATGTCTGAATACTCAGTAGTGAATCAGTAGGCGAGCGCGGCTAGTATGTCTGAATACTTAGTAGTAAATCAGTAGGCGAGCGTGGCTAGTATGTCTGAATACTCAGTAGTGAAATCAGTAGGCGAGCGTGGCTAGTATGTCTGAATACTCAGTAGTGAATCAGTAGGTGAGCGTGGCTAGTATGTCTGAATACTCAGTAGTGAAATCAGTAGGCGAGCGTGGCTAGTATGTCTGAATACTCAGTAGTGAATCAGTAGGTGAGCGTGGCTAGTATGTCTGAATACTCAGTAGTGAATCAGTAAGCGAGCGTGGCTAGTATGTCTGAATACTCAGTAGTGAATCAGTAAGCGAGTGTGGCTAGTATGTCTGAATACTCAGTAGTGAATCAGTAAGCGAGCGTGGCTAGTATGTCTGAATACTCAGTAGTAAATCAGTAGGCGAGCGTGGCTAGTATGTCTGAATACTCAATAGTGAAATCAGTAGGCGAGCGTGGCTAGTATGTCTGAATACTCAGTAGTAAATCAGTAGGGCGAGCGTGGCTAGTATGTCTGAATACTCAATAGTGAAATCAGTAGGCGAGCGTGGCTAGTATGTCTGAATACTCAGTAGTAAATCAGTAGGCGAGCGTGGCTAGTATGTCTGAATACTCAGTAGTAAATCAGTAGGCGAGCGTGGCTAGTATGTCTGAATAATCAGTAGTAAATCAGTAGGCGAGCACGGCTAGTATGTCTGAATACTCAGTAGTAAATCAGTAGGCGAGCGTGGCTAGTATGTCTGAATACTCAGTAGTAAATCAGTAGGCGAGCGTGGCTAGTATGTCTGAATACTCAGTGGTAAATCAGTAGGCGAGCGTGGCTAGTATGTCTGAATACTCAGTAGTAAATCAGTAGGCGAGCGTGGCTAGTATGTCTGAATACTCAGTAGTGAATCAGTAGGCGAGCGCGGCTAGTATGTCTGAATACTTAGTAGTAAATCAGTAGGCGAGCGTGGCTAGTATGTCTGAATACTCAGTAGTGAATCAGTAGGTGAGCGTGGCTAGTATGTCTGAATACTCAGTAGTGAAATCAGTAGGCGAGCGTGGCTAGTATGTCTGAATACTCAGTAGTGAATCAGTAGGTGAGCGTGGCTAGTATGTCTGAATACTCAGTAGTGAATCAGTAAGCGAGCATGGCTAGTATGTCTGAATACTCAGTAGTGAATCAGTAAGCGAGTGTGGCTAGTATGTCTGAATACTCAGTAGTGAATTAGTAAGCGAGCGTGACTAGTAAGTCTGAATACTCAGTAGTGAATCAGTAAGCGAGCGTGGCTAGTATGTCTGAATACTCAGTAGTAAATCAGTAGGCGAGCGTGGCTAGTATGTCTGAATACTCAATAGTGAAATCAGTAGGCGAGCGTGGCTAGTATGTCTGAATACTCAGTAGTAAATCAGTAGGCGAGTGTGGCTAGTATGTCTGAATACTCAGTGGTAAATCAGTAGGCGAGCGTGGCTAGTATGTCTGAATACTCAATAGTGAAATCAGTAGGCGAGCGTGGCTAGTATGTCTGAATACTCAGTAGTAAATCAGTAGGCGAGCGTGGCTAGTATGTCTGAATACTCAGTAGTAAATCAGTAGGCGAGCGTGGCTAGTATGTCTGAATACTCAGTAGTAAATCAGTAGGCGAGCACGGCTAGTATGTCTGAATACTCAGTAGTAAATCAGTAGGCGAGCGTGGCTAGTATGTCTGAATACTCAGTAGTGAATCAGTAGGTGAGCGTGGCTAGTATGTCTAAATACTCAGTAGTGAATTAGTAAGCGAGCGTGGCTAGTATGTCTGAATACTCAGTAGTGAATCAGTAGACGAGCGCGGCTAGTATGTCTGAATACTTAGTAGTAAATCAGTAGGCGAGCGTGGCTAGTATGTCTGAATACTCAGTAGTGAAATCAGTAGGCGAGCGTGGCTAGTATGTCTGAATACTCAGTAGTGAATCAGTAGATGAGCGTGGCTAGTATGTCTGAATACTCAGTAGTGAATCAGTAAGCGAGAGTGGCTAGTATGTCTGAATACTCAGTAGTGAATCAGTAGGCGAGCGTGGCTAGTATGTCTGAATACTCAATAGTGAAATCAGTAGGCGAGCGTGGCTAGTATGTCTGAATACTCAGTAGTGAATCAGTAGGCGAGCGTGGCTAGTATGTCTGAATACTCAGTAGTGAATCAGTAGGCGAGCGTGGCTAGTATGTCTGAATACTCAATAGTGAAATCAGTAGGCGAGCGTGGCTAGTATGTCTGAATACTCAGTGGTAAATCAGTAGGCGAGCGTGGCTAGTATGTCTGAATACTCAATAGTGAAATCAGTAGGCGAGCGTGGCTAGTATGTCTGAATACTCAGTAGTAAATCAGTAGGCGAGCACGGCTAGTATGTCTGAATACTCAGTAGTAAATCAGTAGGCGAGCGTGGCTAGTATGTCTGAATACTCAGTAGTGAATCGATAGGTGAGCGTGGCTAGTATGTCTAAATACTCAGTAGTGAATTAGTAAGCGAGCGTGGCTAGTATGTCTGAATACTCAGTAGTGAATCAGTAGGCGAGCGTGGCTAGTATGTCTGAATACTAAGTAGTAAATCAGTAGGCGAGCGTGGCTAGTATGTCTGAATACTCAGTAGTGAAATCAGTAGGCGAGCGTGGCTAGTATGTCTGAATACTCAGTAGTAAATCAGTAGGCGAGCGCGGCTAGTATGTCTGAATACTCAGTAGTGAATCAGTAGGTGAGCGTGGCTAGTATGTCTGAATACTCAGTAGTGAATCAGTAAGCGAGCGTGGCTAGTATGTCTGAATACTCAGTAGTGAATCAGTAAGCGAGTGTGGCTAGTATGTCTGAATACTCAGTAGTGAATCAGTAAGCGAGCGTGGCTAGTATGTCTGAATACTCAGTAGTGAATTAGTAAGCGAGCATGACTAGTAAGTCTGAATACTCAGTAGTGAATCAGTAAGCGAGCGCGGCTAGTATGTCTAAATACTCAGTAGTGAATCAGTAGGCGAGCGCGGCTAGTATGTCTGAATACTCAGTAGTGAAATCAGTAGGCGAGCGTGGCTAGTATGTCTGAATACTCAGTAGTGAATCAGTAGGTGAGCGTGGCTAGTATGTCTGAATACTCAGTAGTGAATCAGTAAGCGAGCGTGGCTAGTATGTCTGAATACTCAGTAGTGAATCAGTAGGCAAGTGTGGCTAGTATGTCTGAATACTCAGTAGTGAATTAGTAAGCGAGCGTGACTAGTAAGTCTGAATACTCAGTAGTGAAATCAGTAGGCGAACGTGGCTAGTATGTCTGAATACTCAGTAGTAAATCAGTAGGTGAGCGTGGCTAGTATGTCTGAATACTCAGTAGTGAAATCAGTAGGTGAGCGTGGCTAGTATGTCTGAATACTCAGTAGTGAAATTAGTAGGCGAGCGTGGCTAGTATGTCTGAATACTCAGTAGTAAATCAGTAGGCGAGCGCGGCTAGTATGTCTGAATACTCAGTAGTAAATCAGTAGGCGAGCGTGGCTAGTATGTCTGAATACTCAGTAGTGAAATCAGTAGGCGAGCGCGGCTAGTATGTCTGAATACTCAGTAGTGAAATCAGTATGAATTCAGAGTGGAGTAAATAAACGGTGTAAAGCTGAACGTCGGCTGTGTGTACGTAGCTACTGCTAGTGAACTGCCGCTACAGAAGTTAGCGCTACTGCTGAGATAAACAATGATTACATTCCTCCCGTTTATCTTCTCTGATCTACAGCTCCACACCGTCTGATACATAATCAGATAAAAACACAGATCAGAGTCACTAAAAGATCTAAATCTGTCTGTAAACGAGCTTTTAAATGAACAGCAGGACTTTTACGGTGGTGGTCTGACGTCTTGCGTCACAGGACGCTGGTAATATGGTGGACGTAGTACGTCTGAGATTAAGTAGCTACTAAACCACACCTACTGAAATTATCTACTAGTCTACCGCTCGAGCAGTACGTACTGACTCTAATCCAGTACCTACTGACTAGCACTGCTGTGTCTGATCCACTCACATCAGCACCATATCAGTGTCACGACAGTGCTGAGAATGACCCACCACCCTAATGGTACCTGCTCTGTGGTGGTCCTGCGGGGGTCAGTGTGGAATAGACTGAACAGTATTTCACCTTCTGAGTCCTGTATTATAAGTAGTTTGATGATTTGAAACATGGAGATGTGAGAGATGTGCAGAAATAGAAGAAATGGGGGTGCAAATACTTATTCACAGCGCCGTACAGGGACGGTACTGGTGTTGAATACCGAGTAACCAAAACAAATGAATAAATAAACAGACAGACGTGTAACGCTGAGCGGAGCGCTAATCTAATTTGTCGTTTTACTACAGACGCGTGACGATTTTGTCCAACCTCACACACACTCACACACACACACACACTCACACACACACACTCACACATTAATACACACACAGCTCATCAGCGGCTCCCACTGGGACTGAAGATTGAAGCAGATCTGTTCATTGGTATCAGCCGGTGAGTGTGTGTGCGAGTGTGTGTGAGTGTGTGTGTGAGTGTGTGTGTGAGTGTGTGTGTGTGTCAGGCCAGTTTTGTCGTTAGCCATAATGAGAGAATTCTTATTACACTGTGGCACTTTAATTAACGTTGATTTAAATTGCCTTTTATTAACGAGGGGACTTCAAGATCCATTTTCAATTATCTTTGCCAAAAGACCCATCACCTGTCACTTGACCATAGCACTCATATCAGCGGCATGGCCAGAGTTATATTGGGATGGGGGAGCTGGGGGTGGGTCTCGGGAGGGGGCAGCAAATATTGTCCACCAGAGACATTGTTTAGAGAGATTACCACTAAACTTTTGTTTTGATTTTTGTTTGGTATATAAATTCAATGGTACATTCTATATTAATATCAATGTATCAATGTATATAACCTCAGATATATTTCCGGGTGGTGTAGTAAACTGAGGCTATAGTACATTAAATACTATGAGGCTGCGTCCCTCATTCATTATAACAGCTGTTGCAGCGTTTAAGTTTGAACTGAAGAAACTAGTATAAATACGATATTAAGGTGGAGTACGAACATTTGAACTGAAGAAACTAGTATAAATACAATATTAAGGTGGAGTAAGTACATTTGAACTGAAGAAACTAGTATAAATACGATATTAAGGTGGAGTACGAATATTTGATATGAAGAAACTAGTATAAAAGCGATAATAAGGTGGAGTAAGAACATTTGAACTGAAGAAACTAGTATAAATACAACACTAAGGTGGAGTAAGTACATTTGAACTGAATAAACTGGTATAAATACGATATTAAGGTGGAGTAAGAACATTTGAAATGAAGAAACTAGTATAAATACAATATTAAGGAGGAGTAGGAACATTTGAACTGAAGAAACTAGAATAATTACAATATTAAGGTGGAGTAGGAACATTTGAACTGAAGAAACTAGTAGAAATACGATATTAAGGTGGAGTATGAACATTTGAACTGAAGAAACTAGTAGAAATACGATATTAAGGTGGAGTATGAACATTTGAACTGAAGAAACTAGTAGAAATACGATATTAAGGTGGAGTATGAACATTTGAACTGAAGAAACTAGTAAAAATACGATATTAAAGTGGAGTATGAATATTTGAACTGAAGAAATGAGTATAAATGCGATAATAAGGTGGAGTACGAATATTTGAACTGAAGAAACTAATATAAATGCGATATTAAGGTGGAGTAAGAACATTTGAACTGAATAAACTGGTATAAATACGATATTAAGGTGGAGTAAGAACATTTGAACTGAAGAAACTAGTATAAATATGATATTAAGGTGGAGTAAGTACATTTGAACTGAAGAAACTAGTATAAATACAACATTAAGGGGGAGTACGTACATTTGAACTGAAGAAAGTAGTATAAATGCGATAATAAGGTGGAGTACGAATATTTAAACTGAAGAAAATAGTATAAATGCGATATTAAGGTGGAGGCAGAACATTTGAACTGAAGAAACTAGTATAAATACGATATTAAGGTGGAGTCAGAACAGTTAAACTAAGGAAACTAGTATAAATATGATATTAAGGTGGCGTTAGAACATTTGAAATTAAGAAACTAGTATAAATACGATATTAAAGTGGAGTACGAAAATTTGAACTGAAGAAACTAGTAGAAATACGATATTAAGGTGGAGTATGAATATTTGAACTGAAGAAATTAGTATAAATGCGATAATAAGGTGGAGTATGAACATTTGAACTGAATAAACTGGTATAAATACGATATTAAGGTGGAGTAAGAACATTTGAACTGAAGAAACTAGTATAAATATGATATTAAGGTGGAGTAAGTACATTTGAACTGAAGAAACTAGTATAAATACAACATTAAGGTGGAGTACGTACATTTGAACTGAAGAAAGTAGTATAAATGCGATAATAAGGTGGAGTACGAATATTTAAACTGAAGAAAATAGTATAAATGCGATATTAAGGTGGAGTAAGAACATTTGAACTGAAGAAACTAGTATAAATACAATATTAAGGCAAGTTTTAAGTATTTATTAGATAAGGAGTAATAAGAAGTAATAAGGAGTAATAATCCTACCTGAAGTTTTACATACGGAGCTACTACTAAATATTTGGACAAGAAAGTCTCTTTACAGTCAGTGTGTGGTTACTTTGTTCTGGGCTACTGTAGAAACATGGCGGTGGTAGTATCTGTTGGAAGCTGGTAGTATTTTTGATAAGGAGTAATAAGGAGTAATAATCCTACCAGAAGTTTTATGTATGGAGCTACTAATAAATATTTGGACATAAAAGTCTCCTTACAGACAATGTGTGCTTAGTTTGTTCTGGGACACTGTATAGACATGGTGGTGGTAGTATCTGTTGGAAGCTGGTAGTATTTTTTGCTAAGGAGTAATAAGGAGTAATAATCCTACCTGAAGTTTCATGGTTGGAGCTACTGATAAATATTTGGACAAGAAAGTCTCTTTATAGTAGGTTTGTGGTTTGTCTGTTCTGGGCTATTGTAAAAACATGGCGGTGATAGTATCTGTTGGAAGCTGGTAGTATTTTTTGATAAGGAGTAATAAGGAGTAATAATCCTACCTGAAGTTTTACATATGGAGCTACTGATAAATATTTGGACTAGAAAGTCTCTTTACAGTCAGCGTGTGGATTGTCTATTCTCTGCTACTGTAGAAACATGGTGGTGGTAGTATCTGTTGGAAGCTGGCAGTATTTTTTGATAAGGAGTAATAAGAAGTAATAATCCTACCTGAAACTTTACGTATGGAGCTACTGATAAGTATTTGGACAAGAAAGACCGTGTGTGGTTTTTCTGTTTCTATCTATATAGATATGGGAGCTCATTCTAAGCTAATAATAACACAAAGATTTGTAGTTACAGGTAATAACACACAAATGAACACATGGTTTTGTATATTATATTCCATTTCTGATAATAAATCCCACCTTAAAACTCACACACTGATATTTTAACTATTCTCCACCACCGCCAGCTACTACAGCTGCCATTAAACGTTTTTAACAGTCAGAAATCTGTGGGGGCTGGTTTGCAGTTGGGAGGACTTAGGCTATGGAGACCCCCACATAGCTATTCCCCCTGACACACACACAACTCAATTCAACCCAGCACAAAGATGCCATCAGTCACAAACCATGAGCCCCCTAATACTGCACATACGCGCTAAGTACCCTGAAGCAGAGTTCTGTGTAAACTTTGGTTTGCTCTCTGATGTTGTTCAGCTGTCACACTGGGCGCTTGATTGAGTGTCGTTTGAAACCGAGAGATCGTATTAACTTTTATTCCCGAAGCTGAAAAGGCCAATAATTAATAACTTTGATTTTGTGGCATTTCTCCTGCAGCTGTACGGTAATTTAGATAATGTATTGTTTCTAGAAACTGTTCCTGGTTAATTGGCCATTAAATTAATATGAAAAGTAATCAAAACTTTATAACAAGAGCCAGCGTGAGATACCGAGATGAGTGGAGATCAAAGAGATAGGCGTCCTATGAACATGCCACACACAGATACACACACACACGCAATAAAAGTGTTTTATGAGAGTTTTCAGCAGAAGTGTATCTGTAGTTAAACACCAATATACTCCCCATGCACTCTCTCTCACTCTGTACTGGTGTACCACCTGAAGAACATCTGTTGATGTGCAGAGAGCGTTAGCCGTACTCTAGTCCTTCAATACTGGCCAGTTCCTGACCATAGAGCTGCTCTTGCCTGGACTACTCTTGATCTATGTGTACACAACTCCAGCAATATTATTATGTGACTCATAACGCACACACTACCATGTCAGTGTCATTGCTGGGTAGTGGACAGTGCAACACACCACAGCCACAGCGGTCCAGTGGTCAGAAACTAATCAATAATGGGGTACAGACTGTAATTGTATACATATAGTACTTGGCAAAATCAGAGACCACCTGTCATATATTTAATTTCCAGTTTAAACCATAATAAAATATAAATGCTCTTTTATTGAACAAGCAGAGGAGAACGTATATCTCTCAACGAACAGCACCTCCTGAGAGCCTCTGTGAATGGCCACATCCTCCATGCTCCCAGTAGCAGGACACTAGATAGTCCACTTCTCAGCCCAAGCAGAGACCAAGCATCACACACCCCGCTGGGGTTTCATCCTATCCATTTATGTGTAGCAGCTCTATAGACTGAGCATGGCGTCCTCCTCCCCAGGAACTCTGTGGCGGTGGAACTCTTTGCCTTGACTATGGAGGCTTGAAGACCACTCAGTGCAGTGAGCTGCCATCTCTGCTTCTCCAACAGCAATGCAACCAATGAGGTGGCCCAGTGCCCATTCCTCCTGCACCACCTTCTCAAGTGCTGGTCATGCCTGCCCAACCGTGGCACTCAGTTCTGCTCGTAGATCAACTATCTGCTCCTCAGAAAGCAGCCACCTGGTCATCCAATGATGTTCTGAGTTAGTAAAGGTAAGCCTGAAGTCTAGTCCTGAGTCAGGAAATGTAAACCTAAAGTCCAGTCCTGAGTCAGTACAGGCAGGGTTCAAGTCTAGTCCTGAGTCAGTATAGGCAAGTTTCAAGTCCAGTCCTGAGTCAGTACAGGCAAGTTTCAAGTCTAGTCCTGGGTCAGTACAGGCAAGTTTCAAGTCTAGTCTTGAGTCAGTACAGGCAAGTTTCAAGTCTAGTCCTGAGTCAGTACAGGCAGGTTTCAAGTCTAGTCCTGAGTCAGTACAGGCAAGTTTCAAGTCTAGTTCTCAGTCAGTACAGGCAGGTTTCAAGTCTAGTCTTGAATCAATACAGGCAAGTTTGAAGTCCAGTCCGGAGTCAATACAGGCAATTTTTAAATCCAGTCCTGAGTGAATACAGATACGTTTTAAGTCCAGTCGTGAGTCAATACAGGCAAGTTTCAGGTCTAGTCCTGAGTCAATACATGCAAGTTTCAAGTCTAGTCCTGAGTCAATACAGGCAAGTTTCAAGTCTAGTCCTGAGTCAATACATGCAAGTTTCAAGTCTAGTCCTGAGTCAATACAGGCAAGTTTCAAGTCTAGTCCTGAGTCAGTAAAGGCAAATATTTAGTTCAGCCCTGAGTCAGTAAGGGCAAGTCTCAAATCCAGTCCTGAGTCAGTACAGGCAAGTTTCAAGTCTAGTCCTGAGTCAGTACAGGCAAGTTTCAAATCCAGTCCTGAGTCAGTACAGGCAAGTTTGCTCTGCTCCTCACAGAGAAAAGGAGATACAGACACATCAAATAAAGACACTGCTGGTGTTCCCAGAAGAATGGACTGGCCGCCCCAGAGTCCAGAACCTCAACATCACAGAATTTTCCAACAGCAATGCAACCAATCAGGTGGCCCAGTGCCCATTCCTCCTGCACCACCTTCTCAAGTGCTGGTCATGCCTGCCCAACTGTTACACTCAGTTCTGCTGCCAGATCAACTATCTGCTCCTCAGAAAGCAGCCACCTAGCCATCCACCCCAACAGCCCCTACACCACCAGGCTACCATGCAGGCTTTTGCCTCGCTCCTTGCCTTCGTTTGCCATCCTCTGGCCAGAAAGATGAAAATCATACTCCTTCCTTGCTTCGGTGTTTTCGTCCATCCTTCCATTGTGAGAGAACCTCAATGTTATGTGTGAACGCATTTGTAGCTGTTCAAGAAGCTCCTCACAGAGAAAAGGAGATACAGACACATCAAATAAAGACACTGCTGGTGTTCCCAGAAGAATGGACTGGCCGCCCCAGAGTCCAGAACCTCAACATCACTGAATTACGTGGCTGCTGAGAAGCAGAAAATGCTCTGCCAGCTCCTGGAGGTGTGGAAAACGTTCCTGCAGAGTTCCATGAAAAACACGAAAGCGTCTCCTGAAAAGAGCGGACGCCGTAATAAAGGTAAAGTGGACACACTTGAAGCTTTTGTGTAGTTAAATGTGTTGCTTTTCTTTTTGCTGGAAAATGAATAGCTTGAATACGTGCGTCGTACTGTATATACAGAAGAACACAACGTATAGGTGGAGCTCATAGGGTATTCAGTCACAGTAGAAGATAGAGGTTCTTAATTAGGTTCCATGTGACCATAAAGACAGTACCACATAAGCACACATGATGGATGAGAACCTCGGCGGCAAGTACGTTATCTCAGTGAATAGAGACCATAACACACACACACACACACACACACACACACACACACACACACACACAGACACACACAGTCAGGGATTCAGACAGCATCATCTGCCCCCTTGGAGCTGACACCTGTCAACAATGCAGCTTCATGTGCAACACACACACACACTCATATACAATCACACAGCTCTTTTCTGATGTTTATTTATCAGTCTGGCTCTCACTCGTTCTCTCTCCATCCTCCCTTCAAACCATCCCCTCCTTTCTCTCGTGCTGTGATCTTCCAGCAGTCCCCCTGTTATTACTATGGGCGAGCGACCCCACTGACTACACAGCTGCCAACAGAGAGAGAGAGTGTGTGTTAGGAAATAATGGTGCATGAAATACACGAAGACCCTGGGACACCGGCATCTGTGCTGTGTGTGAGGCAAAGAGAGAGAGAGAGAGAGAGAGAGAAAGAGAGAGAGAGAAAGAGAGAGAGAGAGAGGCTTTGAGTTTCAGCCCAAAGCAGATGTACCAGCGTGATGACTGATAGCTGTCTGAAACTCGAGGAGACGGAGGGAACAGGCTGGAGACCAAAACCCAGCGATCACTGTGGATTTACATGCAGGCTGTCGGCGGATCAGCGCGGGAGAGGAAAATACTTTGGAGGCGGGAACAAATTACCGAGTTGCAAATGACAAGAAAGTCTCATGACTATACAGCGAGTCAGTACAGGCATGTTTGAAGATCAGTCCTGAGTCAGTACAGGCAACTCTGAAGATCAGTCTTGAGTCAGTACAGGCAACTCTGAAGATCAGTCCTGAGTCAGTACAGGCAACTCTGAAGATCAGTCTTGAGTCAGTACAGGCAACTCTGAAGATCAGTCCTGATTCAATACAGGCAACTCTCGAGACCAGTCCTGATTCAGTCCAGGCAACTCTGGAGATCAGTCCTGATTCAGTACAGGCAACTCTGGAGATCAGTCCTGATTCAGTACAGGCAACTCTGAAGATCAGTCCTAAGTCAGTACAGGCAACTCTGAAGATCAGTCTTGAGTCAGTACAGGCAACTCTGAAGATCAGTCCTGATTCAATACAGGCAACTCTGGAGAGCAGTCCTGATTCAGTACAGGCAACTCTGGAGAGCAGTCCTGATTTAGTACAGGCAACTCTGGAGATCAGTCCTGATTCAGTACAGGCAACTCTGGAGAGCAGTCCTGATTTAGTACAGGCAACTCTGAAGATCAGTCCTGATTGAGTACAGGCATATCTGAAGTTCAGTTCTGAGTCAGTACAGGCAACTCTCGAGATGAGTCCTGAGTCAGTACAGGCAACTCTGAAGATCATTCCTGATTGAGTACAGGCATATCTGAAGTTCAGTTCTGAGTCAGTACAGGCAACTCTGAAGATCAGTCCTGAGTCAGTACAGGCAACTCTGAAGATAAGTCTTGAGTCAGTACAGGCAACTCTGAAGATTAGTCCTGAGTCAGTACAGGTAACTCTGAAGATCAGTCTTGAGTCAGTACAGGCAACTCTGGAGATCAGTCCTGATTCAGTCCAGGCAACTCTGGAGAGCAGTCCTGATTCAGTACAGGCAACTCTGAAGATCAGTCCTAAGTCAGTACAGGCAACTCTGAAGATCAGTCTTGAGTCAGTACAGGCAACTCTGAAGATCAGTCCTGATTCAGTACAGGCAACTCTGAAGATCAGTCTTGAGTCAGTACAGGCAACTCTCGAGACCAGTCCTGATTCAATACAGGCAACTCTCGAGACCAGTCCTGATTCAGTACAGGCAACTCTGAAGATCAGTCCTGATTTAGTACAGGCAACTCTGGAGATCAGTCCTGATTCAGTAAAGGCAACTCTGAAGATCAGTCTTGAGTCAGTAAAAGCAAGTCTCAATCCAGTTCTGAGTCAATAAATTACAGTGCCATGTCCAGTCATAAGTCAATACAGGCAAGTTTCAAGTCCAGTCCTGAGTCAGTAAAAGCAAGTTTCAGACCCAGTCATGGGTTAGTAAAGGTAAGCCACAAGTCCAGTCCTGAGTCAGTAAAGGCAAGTTTCATATCAAGTCCTGGGTCAGTAAAGGCAAGCCTGAAGTCCAGTCCTGAGTTAGTAAAGGTAAGCCTGAAGTCCAGTCCTGAGTTAGTAAAGGTAAGCCTCAAGTCTAGTCCTGAGTCAGGAAGTAAGTCAATACAGGCAAGTTTCAAGTCTAGTCCTGAGTCAGTACATGCAAGTTTCAAATCCAGTCCTGATTCAGCAAAGGCAAGCCTCAAGTCCAGTCCTGAGTTAGTAAATGTCCAGACCTTAGTCAATACAGGCAAGTTTCAAATCCAGTCCTGAGTCAGTACATGCACAAGCCTCAAGTCCAGTCCTGAGTCTGGAAATGTACGCCACAAGTCCAGTCCTAAATCAATAAAGTCAAGCCTGAAGTCCAGTCCTGAGTCAGTAAAGGTAAACCTAAAGTCCAGTCCTGAGTCAGGAAACGAAAGCCTCAAGTCCAGTCCTGAATCAGTAAGGGCAAGTATATAGACCAGTCCTGAGCCAGTAAAGGCAATCTCATGTCCAGACCTGAGTCAATACAGGCATGTTTTAAGTCTAGCTCTGAGTCAGTACATGCAAGTTTCAAATCCAGTCCTGAGTTAGAACGGGTAACTCTTAAATCTGGTCCTGAGTTAAGTCGAGTCAAAGTTTATTTATATGCACATTTTACAAACAATGTTGTCAAAGAGCAACTTTTACAGACAATTCTAATCCAAGCCCCCAGTGAGCAAACCTCAAGCTCAGACAGCGCTCGAGTCCAGTCCTGAGTCAGAACTGGCAACTTGCAAAGTCCTGAACAAGTCAGTATGAATTCTTCAACAACTGAAATGCCATTTCAACACCTAAAATAAAAGAACTATAATATTGAACATTTAATAATAACCTGTTGCTAGTATGTGGTATTATAGAAACATCAGAGTTCTTATTATTATATCTAATTATTTTATCTAAAAATGATCAAAACATTAATAATAATAAAAGGAACGCTCAGCAAAAGGCAAGAGTCCAATATCTAACAATGAAATCCTCTAAAATTGACTACATTATAATCATCTACTTTATATTAACAACCTGCCTTACAGGTGGCACAGCGTGTGATGTAGGAAAATACAGTCATCCAAGAAGAACATTGTATAATACAGTCATCATTAAGCACAGCGGGGGTCCCGGTGTTAAATGTGTAGGTCCAGAACATCTCCCACTGAGTGAGTCATCACCTCTGGTTGCTCAAGCCCAACAAACCGTAAAGATGGCGAAGAATGATCTCAGGTCTCCAGGTAATGCTCGGCTGTAGCGCAGTGCCTGTTTCCTGGGCGTATGGCTGGATACCCGTCGTCTGGGGGAGTGTTTGGTTCATAAACCACGAGTGTGTCATTAAAGTTGATAAGCTGACACTTCCATACCAGACCACTGCTTCAGGCTAAAGTGGGAGGACTTTATATCCAATAAGGAAGAAGGTGGGAGTGGCGGAAGCTGTCTGATCTCTTTAGATTAACTCACACTTGTCTAAGAAGAAAACCTTTTCTGCCATCATGGTGGGAAACCATCCATCCATCCATCCGTGGGGGGGTGGGCGTCAATGAGCCAAGGCGGGGTACACCATGGACGATTCGCCAGTCCCTACACACCTACATTCAGTTAGAGTGAGGATCCTAACATGCATGTGTTTGGACTGTGGGAGGAAACCGGAGTACCTGGAGGAACCCACTCAAACACAGAGAGAACATACACACTCCACACAGAACCACCCGGAGCACCTTACTGACCACTATACCACCGTACTAACCACTACACCACCTTACTGACCACTACACCACCGTACTAACTACTACACCACCATACTGACCACTACACCACCATACTGACCACTACACCACCATACTAACCACTACACCACCATACTAACCACTACACCACCATACTGACCACTACACCACCATACTAACCACTACACCACCATACTAACCACTACGCCACCGTACTAACCACTACACCACCGTACTGACCACTACACCACCGTACTAACCACTACACCACCATACTAACCACTACGCCACCGTACTAACCACTACACCACTATACTAAACACTACACCACCGTACTAACCACTACACCACCATACTAACCACTACGCCACGGTACTAACCACTACACCACCTTACTAACCACTACACCACCATACTAACCACTACACCACCATACTAACCATTACACCACCATACTAACCACTACACCACCATACTAACCACTACACCACCATACTAACCGTTACACCACCGTACTAACCACTACACCACCATACTAACCGTTACACCACCGTACTAACCACTACACCACCATACTAACCACTACACCACCATACTAACCACTACACCACCATACTAACCACTAAACCACCATACTAACCAATACACCACCGTACTGACCACTACACCACCATACTAACCACTACACCACCATACTAACCACTACACCACCATACTAACCACTACACCACCGTACTGACCACTACACCACCATACTAACCACTACACCACCTTACTAACCACTACACCACCATACTAACCACTACACCACCATACTGACCACTACACCACCATACTGACCACTACACCACCATACTAACCACTACACCACCGTACTGACCACTACACCACCGTACTAACCACTACACCACCGTACTAACCACTACACCACCGTACTGACCACTACACCACCGTACTAACCACTACACCACCGTACTGACCACTACACCACCATACTAACCACTACACCGCCGTACTAACCACTACACCACCGTACTAACCACTACACCACCGTACTGACCACTACACCACCGTACTGACCACTACACCACCATACTAACCACTACGCCACCGTACTAACCACTACACCACTATACTAAACACTACACCACCGTACTAACCACTACACCACCATACTAACCACTACGCCACGGTACTAACCACTACACCACCTTACTAACCACTACACCACCATACTAACCACTACACCACCATACTAACCATTACACCACCATACTAACCACTACACCACCATACTAACCGTTACACCACCGTACTAACCACTACACCACCATACTAACCGTTACACCACCGTACTAACCACTACACCACCATACTAACCACTACACCACCATACTAACCACTACACCACCATACTAACCACTACACCACCGTACTAACCACTACACCACCGTACTAACCACTACACCACCATACTAACAACTACACCACCATACTAACCACTACACCACCGTACTGACCACTACACCACCATACTAACCACTACACCACCTTACTAACCACTACACCACCATACTAACCACTACACCACCATACTAACCACTACACCACCATACTAACCACTACACCACCGTACTGACCACTACACCACCATACTAACCACTACACCACCATACTAACCACTACACCACCATACTAACCACTACACCACCATACTGACCACTACATCACCATACTGACCACTACACCACCATACTAACCACTACACCACCATACTAACCACTACACCACCATACTAACCACTACATCACCATACTAACCACTACATCACCATACTGACCACTACGCCACCATACTAACCACTACACCACCATACTGACCACTACACCACCATACTAACCACTACACCACCATACTAACCACTACATCACCATACTGACCACTACGCCACCATACTAACCACTACACCACCATACTGACCACTACACCACCATACTAACCACTACACCACCATACTAACCACTACACCACCATACTGACCACTACACCACCATACTAACCACTACACCACCATACTGACCACTACACCACCGTACTAACCACTACACCACCATACTGACCACTACACCACCATACTAACCACTACACCACCATACTAACCACTACACCACCATACTGACCACTACACCACCATACTAACCACTACACCACCATACTGACCACTACACCACCATACTAACCACTACACCACCATACTAACCACTACACCACCGTACTGACCACTACACCACCATACTGACCACTACACCACCATACTGACCACTACACCACCATACTGACCACTACACCACCATACTAACCACTACACCACCATACTGACCACTACACCACCATACTAACCACTACACCACCTTACTGACCACTACACCACCGTACTAACCACTACACCACCGTACTAACCACTACACCACCATACTGACCACTACACCACCATACTAACCACTACACCACCATACTAACCACTACACCACCATACTGACCACTACACCACCATACTAACCACTACACCACCATACTGACCACTACACCACCATACTAACCACTACACCACCATACTAACCTCTACACCACCGTACTAACCACTACACCACCATACTGACCACTACACCACCGTGCTGACCACTAAACCACTGTGCTGACCACTACACCACTGTACTGACCACTACACCACCGTACTAACCACTACACCACCATACTAACCACTACACCACCGTACTAACCACTACACCACCGTACTAACCACTACACCACCATACACCACCATACTAACCACTACACCACCATACTGACCACTACACCACCATACTAACCACTACACCACCATACTGACCACTACACCACCATACTAACCACTACACCACTATACTAACCACTACACCATCATACTAACCACTACACCACCATACTAACCACTACACCATCATACTAACCACTACACCACCATACTGACCACTACACCACCATACTAACCACTACACCACCATACTAACCACTACACCACCGTACTAACCACTACACCACCATACTAACCACTAGACCACCGTACTAACCACTACACCACCATACTAACCACTAGACCACCGTACTAACCACTACACCACCTTACTGACCACTACACCACCATACTAACCACTACAACATTGTACTAACCAGTACACCACCATACTGACCACTACACTACCATACTAACCACTACACCACCATACTGACCACTACACTACCATACTAACCACTACACCACCGTACTAACCGCTACACCACCATACTAACCACTACACCACCGTACTAACCACTACACCACCGTACTGACCACTACACCACCATACTAACCACTACACCACCGTACTAACCACTACACCACCGTACTGACCACTACACCACCATACTAACCACTACACCACCATACTGACCACTACACCACCATACTAACCACTACACCACCATACTGACCACTACACCACCATACTGACCACTACACCACCATACTAACCACTACACCACCATACTAACCACTACACCACCGTACTAACCACTACACCACCATACTAACCACTACACCACCGTACTAACCACTACACCACCATACTAACCACTACACCACCGTACTAACCACTACACCACCATACTAACCATTACAACACCATACTAACTACTACACCACCATACTAACCACTACACCACCATACTAACCACTACACCACCATACTAACCACTACACCACCATACTAACACTACACACATTATGGTTTTCCTTTCCTTTAACCTACAGCCTCCAAACTGCCTGTACTCACTCAGGGCAGATCCCCAAACACACTGACCTGCACTCCTCTACTTATCATTAATTCATCCCTCGTTCCTTGCACTGCTTTAGCTGAGCAACCATCCACGTTTCTAGTCATTTCAGTGAACTTTCAGTCAAAATCCTGTCACAGCTTCAGCGATTGCTGACAGACCTTACTTTGCAAGCAGCACCAGAGACCCTCCACCAGCTGCGATATGATTGGCCAAGTCGTGTCTTACACTTCTCCACAACTCCACAGCAGGAACTGTTGTCTTTTCCTATGTTATATTTGTTCAAACTGTACCTTCAACATGCGGTGACTGCGCGAGGGAAGACTGATTAAGGGAGGAGAAAACTCTAAGAACTTTTGCTGGAGTTCTGGGGGTCTTCTGCTTCCTGGAAATTGGAAGGCTGGACCCCCTTCCCTTCATAACAGTGGTAGGACTGATAATAGGACTATGGAACTGGGAGGAGATGGGGTGGAGTGTGAAAACCTCATCCCGGGAAACGGAAGGTGAAGAGGTGAAGTTATACAGCAATAGATTGATCGAGGGGAGGAGGTTCAGGCATGATCCCCCCTCTCTGGTAGCTCACCAGAAGCAGTGCTGTCACAGTAAATCTACATTCATATGGAGTGCTAAATAACATTGGGGGGGACAAAACCCCCCCTCAAACTAGAACTTTTAGAATGGGGTGACTGGGAAGTCCCAAAGATTCAAAGAACCTAAAGAACCAATCAGTCTCGTCACTCATGAGCAAAAATTGAATCAATGCATAAAGAAAAACATTGATCTCAATTTTTCTCCATCATGATGAATGGACCAATAGAAACCTATTTCCATTGGGTCTGTCTCAAACCCTAGTGAGTGTCTAAGTAGGCTGTCTAGGTTGGAGCTCACTAGGTTTTGAGACAGACCCATTGACTTACATTGAAAGTAAAGAATGTTTTGTCTTCTACTCTTTCTTGGTGTTTGGAGATGCTTCCTTTACGTTGGACAGTGGTGATATTGGTAATACAGGTAAACCATATAGAGGTAATTAATTTAGGCTACAGGTCATACATGAGACTAATGATGAAAAAGCTCAGCACAGTTTAAGGAAACCCACAACACACACATGCTGTAAAAGGTAATTAGCATGATGAACGATAATAGCTGACTAATTTTTGATAGTTAATTAATCTTACCATCGCGTAGCCTACTTCATAATGAAGATGTGATACATTACGAGCAGCACTGCTGAAGGACCCAGCGCTCATTCACTCGCCTGTTTGCTCAGGAAATTAGCCTATCGCAGCAAGATTTGCTGATTATTAATTAAGCGATCTTATAGCCGATTGGTAAGTACCCTGATGGCAGATTTTCACCATAAAGTGTAATTGATGATGGCTGACTGCCTCACTTCCACTGACTGGGGTGGCTATGCTTTAGGCTAGGTTGGAGAAGGCCACCCCTGGTCACCCTAGCGTCCCAACGATAGCCAGCGATATCTGGCCGATGCTCGTACCTACAAGGTAAAGAGTTAAGCGTAGAAGAAGTGCAGTAGAATGCATTTCAATTAATACTTAGAATGGTTCTCACTTAGGTTGTTCACCAGGGAATCTGCTGTTTGGACAGCCAGTGGAAGTTTGTCCCACCACCTGGACTCCAGGACAGAAGAGTCTTGATACTTGCATTTACTTTGTCTATACTTGTCCAGGAAGGAGTGATACTGGTCACGGCCTGCTGGAGACTGAACTATCTAGCATGGGTTTCTTTAAGATGAATGCTAGTGGAACATCATCTGATGACAAGGAACTGTTTAGGATCCACTTGATGAAGGGCAGCAAGTCCATGGGGACTGGCTGGAGCAGTGTGGATGGGATGGAATCCACTGGGCAGGTGGTTGGATCAGCTGGATTTGAGTAGCGTAGAAGAAGTGCAGTAGAATGCATTTCAATGAATACTTGGAATGGTTCTCACTTAGGTTGTTCACAAGTTGTTGAAGACCACCAGGGAGTCTGCTCTTTGGACAGCCAGTGGAAGTTTGTTCCACCACCTGGACTCCAGGACAGAAGAGCCTTTACTTTGTCTGTACATGTCCAGGAAGGAGTGATAGTGGTCAGTACCTGCTGGAGTCTGAACTATCAAGCATGGGCTTCCACACTGGCACTCCTGAATGCTAATGGAACATGACCTGATGACAAGGAACTGTTTAGGATGCACTTAATGAAGGGCAACAAGTCCATGGAGATTGGCTGTGTGGATGGGATCCAGTGGGCAGGTGGTCGGATTGCTGGATTTGAGTAGCGTAGAAGTGCAGTAGAATGCATTTCAACGAATACTTGGAATGGTGCTCACCTAGGTTGTTCACAAGTTGTCGAAGACTGTTTGGACATCCATTGGAAGTTTGTCCCACCACCTGGACTCCAGGACAGAAGAATCTTGATACTTGGAAGAAGTGATACTGGTCAGTACCTGCTGGAGTCTGAACTATCAAGCATGGGCTTCCACACTGGGCTCCAGAAGATTGGCTGGAGCAGTGTGACTGGGATGGAATCCAGTGGGCAGGTGGTTGGATTGCTGGATTTGAGTAGCTGTAGGTCGTCGCCTGTGGAAAAAGAAGAAAAGCAGTTTGGAGAATTATTAGCAGGAGGATGAAGACTAATGGAGGGAGTGGAGACAGAGGGGCAATTACTTTGAAATTGAAAACCTAGAAAGAAGAAAGTGAAGATCCAAGTCAAGCTGGGATTTCCTACAACGTCTCTCAGCCTCTCCAGCTGCTCTGCAGGAAACCTGACAAGAGGCAGGTGGAGAGGATCTAGCTGACGTGGAAAGAAGAGAACACAAAGGTTAGCTGCACATGAGAGTGATCAAAGGATGCTGTATCCAGGGAGAGATAAGGAAGGAGGCAGTGTTGGCGCTGGTAGTTAGGATAGTTGGGGCAAGAGACGACGGGAGATGGAGTGTGAGGGTGACATGGGCAGGAAGGGTAAGGAGGAAACGTGTGAAAGATAGAAAGTGGTGATCTGAGCAGTGGAGGGAGATTACTGTGATATCCAGCCAAGCAAGAAGGTCTGCTGAAGACCAGGTCCACTGTGTTGCCCACTCTCTGAGCGTCTGGTTGAGGTTGAGATAGAAGGATGATAGCAGAGGCTCGAGACAGGATGACTACAGCTTGTCCAAAGGAAGGTTGAAGTCATACAAAGAACCAAGGTTTTAATAGTTTTGTTTTTTTTAACTATAGTATAGTTTTATTTTATTTAAATTTTTTCTCTAACTCAGTTTTAATTCGTTTTAGAGTGGGTTTGCTAGTTTTTATTAGTTATTATATTTTATTACAGCTTAGTTTTAGTTTAGTTTTCATTAATTCTAGTATTAGTTTTAGTTTTTTTACACTTTGTGCTATTTTTCAGGTAGGGCTGGGCGATATTGGAAAAAATCTTATTACGATAAGTTTTTTTATTTCAGTCGATATCAATATATATATATATATATCGTGATATATATTGATATCGACTGATTGAAAAAACTTAAAGTCAACTTTGTCTCAGCGTTCTCACTCGAACTCCTACAGTATACATATTTATCTTTATCCATTACGAAATTATGTTGATTAGCATAACGTGCGTTGATGCGTCGCTATGGTAGCCGCGCCCACTGAAAGCATGGATTTATCCAGAGCGCGAGCTGCAGCTACAAACAATCTCTCACGTTCATCTAACGTTGTGGGAGTGTTTCACACAGAAACACAACAGTGTGGTGCTCTGTCAGCTCTGCACAGTGGAGATGATCACAACAGTACAACTGCTACACACGAGACCTTGAAGATCAAACATCCCGTAGAGCTTCATCAACACAGCAGCAGGACAGCACCTGTTTACCTGTTTATCTTATCTTATAGATTATTTATAGATTATTAACACGTGTATCATGTTTCTTTCAGTAGTAGTTTAACGTTTTCTCTTATTTTCTCTTATTTTATTCTCTCTGCTCGACTGTGACGCCTGCAGTAACCAGATTACTAGTACGTGGGTTAAGCTGCCGCTACGCTACACTCTGCACTGTGAGCTTCAACCAAACATGAAACGGCTGGAACTCTAGTTCAGCCACCTGATTGGTTTGGGGTGGCGCTGTTCTCATTCTCATTGGCTGTTCATGTTGTCTCTCAAAACATGGACGGAACGTCTAATAGTTCTATCGATGAAACGTTATTTTGCGATAATTATCGTTATCGTTTTATCGCCCAGACCTATTTTCAGGTCAGACTAAGTTTTGTGTAATAAAAACTCAACTTTGTTTTAGTTAGTTATCATTTTTTCTTTTAATTGCTTTTACATTTTATTTTTATTTCAGTTAACGAAAACATTTTCTCAATTTCAGTTCTCGTTATTTCATTCGTTTTAGTTAATGATAATAACGGACTGGGGTTCCATCGATGGGACGCGCTGAAGAATATCTAACTCCTCTATGAAATGACCTCGAGGACGATCAATGACAGTGAAATGAATGGTGGTGTGAGAAGATCTGGTTAAAGTAATGAGGTACTGAAGTGGCCCCTGAGCCGGTGAAGGACGTTCGGTTCGGTACATAGAGGCCCAGACGCCCCTGAACGACCCTGAACAACATCAGCAAGAACAGAAATCCAGTGTTTCCTTAGAAGAGTTTAGGCGTCCCTGATGAAGAACTCCAACGCGAGGAAGCTTAAAGAAAACAAGAAGTTCTTGTTGACGAACTTTCAGCTCCGGCGTTCAGGATCTCCGCGGGGAGGCTCAGCGCGCTCCGCAGTTTTCGGTGTGATTATGGAAAAGCTCGGCAATTAACAGTTTTTAAATTAAATCTGGTGGAGCTTCTGAAGAGAGACTGGGGAGAGAGAGAGAGGGAGAGAGAGAGAGAGAGAGTGAGAGAGAGAGAGAGAGAGAGCGAGGGAGAGAGAGAGAGAGAGAGAGAGAGAGAGGGGGAGAGAGAGAGAGAGAGACAGAGAGAGAGAGAGACCAGGGGAGACAGAGAAAGAGAGAGACCATGGGGGGAGAGAGAGAGAGAGAGAGACCAGGGGAGAGAGAGAGAGAGAGAGAGAGAGAGAGAAAGACCAGGGGAGAGAGAGAGAGAGAGAGAGCAGGGGAGAGAGAGTGAGAGAGAGAGAGAGAGAGAGACCAGGGGAGAGAGTGAGAGAGAGAGAGAGAGACCAGGGGAGAGAGAGTGAGAGAGAGAGAGAGAGAGAGACCAGGGGAGAGAGAGTGAGAGTGTAAAGTGATGCAAGTTGCACTGCAGAAATCGTCTCTGATTAGTGGAGTGTGTGTGTAGGTGTTTGTGTGTGAGTGTGTGTGTAGGTGTGTGTGTGTGTATGTTTGTGTGTGTGAGTGTGAATGTGTGTGTGTGAGTGTATCTGAGTGTGAGTGAGTGTGTGTGTGATTGTGTGTGTGTGAGTGTGTGACTGTGAGTGTGTGTGTCTAGGTGTGTGTGTGTGTGACTAAAAGTGTGTGAGTGTGTGATCGTGAGTGTGTGTGTATCTGAGTGCGTGTGTGTGTGTGAGTGTGTGGTTGTGAGTGTCTGTGTGTGAGTATCTGATTGTGTGAGTGTGAGGTGTGTGTGAGTGTGTGAGGGAGAGTGTGTGTTTGTGTGAGCGTGTGTGTGAGTGTGTGATTTTGAGTGTGTGTGTGAGTTTGTGAGCGTGTGATTGTGAGTGTGTGTGTGTGAGTTTTTGTGTGTGAGTGTGTGTGTGAGTGTGTGTTTGTGTGAGGGAGAGTGTGTGTGTGAGTGTGAAAGTGTGTGTGTGTGTGTGTGATTATCTGATTGTGTGTGTGTATATGTGTGAGTGAGTGTGTGATTGTGTGTGTGAGTGTGTGTATAAGTGTGTGAGTGTGTGTTTGTGTGAGGGAGTGTGTGTGTGTGTGAGAGAGTGTATCTTCTCATCTCGTCACCTCTCTTTATCTCTTCATCTTCTGATCTCTTCTTATCTATTTAACTTCTCTTTCTCTTCTCATCTTCTCTTCATCTCTTCATCTTCTCTTCTCTTCTTTACTTTATCTTCTCATCTTCTCTTCATCTCTTCATCTTCTCTTCTTTACTTTATCTTCTCATCTTCTCTTCATCTCTTCATCTTCTCTTCTTTACTTTATCTTCTCATCTCTT
>CM038716.1:10041765-10064265 GCA_021613375.1 Megaleporinus macrocephalus
TTGTCAAGTGCCCTGCGGCAGTTGGGTTGCCAGGTATATTGTGGCTGTAGGGTTTCCAGGTGTGTTGTGGCAGTAGGGTTGCCAGGTATGTTGTGGTAGTGGGGTTTCCGGGTGTCTTCTGGCACTAGGATTGTCAAGCTTCCTGTGGCAGTAAGGTTGCCGGGTGTATTGTTGCCATAGGGTTGCCAGGTATGTTGTGGCAGTGGGGTTGCCGAGTGTCTTCTGGCACTAGGATTGTCAAGTGCCCTACGGCAGTTGGGTTGCCAGGTATATTGTGGCTGTAGGGTTTCCAGATGTGTTGTGGCAGTAGGGTTGACAGGTATGTTGTGGTAGTGGGGTTGCCGGGTGTCTTCTGGCACTAGGATTGTCAAGTGTCCTGTGGCAGTAAGGTTGCCAGGTGCCTTGTTGCCATAGGGTTTCCAGGTTTTTGTGGCAGTAGTTTTACCAGGTGTTTTGTGACAGTAGGGTTGCCAGGTGTATTTTTTGGAACACTTAAAATAATTGGTTATTCCAAATATATAACATGTTAATATAAACAAAATCATTGCTAAACGAAGAAATCACTGAATTTACTGTACATGGTACGCGTCTTTAGGCCATTCACTGTTCTGCGTAGTGACAATCTGTCTTCTGCAGGTTATCAAACATTGGTAGAACTTCTCATTTGCCTTTTTGACCTTCACTGGACTCCATATTCCAAAACGGAGAGATAAGGACTTTTTTATGCAGGCTTCTCTTCACTCTCCACTCTTCCCTCCATCTGAACATGGAGCTATAAACCCGAGCAAGCTATTGTTCTCCTGAGGCCTAAAGTGGATTGCCCCACAAAAGACCCTCTGTTGGGTTTTTCAATTGCAGCAAGGCTGCGTCTCAAACCGCATATGCTCGACTAAGTAGCACGTCAGATTAGCACCCCCACCGGTGCCGTTACCATTATGAGGAGTATTTAGTACAGTGGTATACAGACTGAGACGCAGCCTGTGAGGAAGTCACGAAGGATACGTTCGATTGGGTTTGGGACCGAAAGCCAAGTGAACCAGTTATTTCTCAATTACAGCTATTTCCAAAAAGCAATTACATAAACGTCTTCTTCGCTTTCGTGCATCGGTTAGTCTGGAGGAGACAAAACAACAGAGCTGTGTCTCACATTTAATTTTTTAAATGTTACACAGTGTCAGATCTAAATCTAAATAAACATACCAGAATGGGAGATAAAATAATGGCACACAAATTAAAACCTACAAAGAAAACAGGACTCCTAACAACCACCTGGAAGACCTTCTAGAGCCACCAACACTGTCCCTATCACATAAACAGCGTTTCCATCTTTCATCACTCTCAAACAGAGTAAGAACATCAGGTTCTTCACAGGTTCCTACAGGTCCATCCCCTCCACTGTGAGAAGACACGTCATCACTGTGAGCTGGAAAGGATGGGTAGATGTTCAAGAAGCTCCTCACTGAGAAGAGGAAACTTGAAGTCCACAAAATGCATTTTGGATTTTGTGATGTGGGTTTAATTTATCAAATTAAATTTATTTGTATAGCTCTTTTAACAACAGATGTCATCATAAAGCAGCTTTAATACAGTTCAATAGAGTCTTGGAAAACATAGAAAAACCATAGAAAGCCCCCCGGTGAGCAAGCCATAGGCGATAGTGGCGAGGAGAAACTCCCTCAGAGCTGGAGGAGGAAACCTTGGGAGGAACCAAGACTCACATAGACCCATTCTCCTCATACAGTACTGATATACTCACTGTACCACCATATACTTCTGTTCAGCAGCTCAGGTGGGCTTATATAATCATAATATGATATAACCAAGATGAATTGTAGTAGAGATGAAGAACAGTTAGAGTGATGATGATAGAGGTAGAAGGTTAGTGGAAACCAGTTAGAGTATGTTTATTTCAATATAGCCTATAATGGAGGTTAGGCAGCTAGTCTGAGGCTAGGTAGCTGGTACGACAAGGGTAACGGCAGGGACCGACGATCAGTCTGGTGGGTGTCTTTGATCACTATTGATTGATTTGTTCGAGTCAAAATGTGTAATTGGGATTATTTGGATGGTGAGAAGCAGAAACTACAACCGATCTCTAAGACGGCGTCTGCAAATGTCTTTGAGAAGATGAAAGCAGGTCTACTAAAAGAATGGATGGACACCAGAGGAGCACAGCAGTGGCAGCTGGTGCAAAAATAATTGAGGGGGGCGCAAACAAACCAACAATATATAAAAAAATAAAATAAATAAAACAAAGATTAAACAATAGCACTATTTGAACATGAATTTTGACCTCCTTTCCTTCTGGCCTGCAAATTTCTTAATTACATTCTTGTTGAAATCAGTTGAAATCATTTTCCATAAACATCTGGAGTAGGCCCACAGCACCACAACAGGCTTTGAACTCTTACTTGCTGTAGATGAGACTAAGCTCTATCTTCAGCTTACCTTGACACAGCAATGTACAGGCTTTTAAGGTGTGGCTCAGAGCATCTTCAGGAAATGCTGTGTAAAGACGAAACTGAATTGTCTCTGATTTGGTAAGAGACGCTGCTCTAGCCCGCAACTGTTCAACGGTGAACCGAGTTAACGAACCTCAGCGGAGTTAATGAGTCAATTCGGGGATTGTCCAATCACACAATGCTACTCAGTAAGACTAAATAATGTCCTAATTATTTTGCAGTTTATAATTATAATTATAATAACTCATTTTAATATCTAAACGATTTAAAGGGGGCAGCACCCCAGCGCCCTCCATTGGCCAGCCCATTACACTGATGTCCAATAGTCTCTGATCAAGTGACATTACATCATGACATTACCTACATGGACACCTCAGAGAAGACAACAGGTGAGGAGCCCAGTGATCCCACATCTCCCGATTCCTGATTCCTAGCATTGTGATCCAGGGTTTGTTAGAAAGATCATCTCATGCTCTAGTGGAAACTAGTTAGAGCCTATGTTCATTTCCATAGAGTCTATAGTGAAGGTTAGGCAGCTAGTCTGAGGCTAGGTAGCTGGTATGACAGCGGGTAACAGCATGGACAGATGATCAGTCTGGTGGGTGTTTCGGGTGGCAGGGGAACCTGGTGGTCAGTCTTTGATCACTATTGACTAATTTATTTGAGTCAAAATGTGTAATTGGGATTATTTGGATGGTGAGAAGCAGAAACTACAACCAACCTCCAAGACAGTGTCTGCAAATGTCTTTGAGAAGCTGAAAGCAGGTCTACTAAAAGAATGGATGGACACTAGAGGAGCACAGACTGGTTGATTAATCGGCTTCACTGCTCAGAAATGGCACGTTAAGCTTGATGTCGAATAGTCTCTGATCACGTGACATTACATCATGACATTACCTACATGGACACCTCAGAGAAGACAACAGGTGAGGAGCCCAGTGATCCCACATCTCCCGATTTCTGATTCCTAGCATTGTGATCCAGGGTTTGTTAAAAAGATCATCTCATGCTCTAGTGGAAACTAGTTAGAGCCTATGTTCATTTCAATAGAGTCTATAGTGAAGGTTAGGCAGCTAGTCTGAGGCTAGGTAGCTGGTATGACAGTGGGTAACAGCAGGGACGGATGATCAGTCTGGTGGGTGTCTCAGGTGGCCTGGCGGTCAGTCTTCCATCACAATTAATTGATTTAATCAAGTCAAAATGTGTAATTGGGGTTACTTGGATGGTGAGAAGCAGAAAATACAACCGACCTCTAAGATGGTGTCTGCAAACGTCTTTGAGAACCTGAAAGCAGGTCTACTAAAAGAATGGATGGATACTAGAGGAGCACAGACTGGTTGAGTAATCGGCTTAATGGACACCTCAGAGGAGATAACAGGTGAGGAGCCTAGCAATCCTACATCTCACGATTCCTAAAGACTAGCATTGCCATCCAGAGTTTGTTAGAAAGATCATCTCTTGCTCTACTAACCTGTGACCTTCAATTTGAACAGATATTGAACGTCCAGTTTCCTGAAGACTACAATAACTAATCACTGTAAAACAAACAAACACAAATCACAGAAAGTACTGTACATGGTATAAAAATAATGTTTAGAGTATTTGATGTTCTTCATAGAACCTCTGAGGAACCATCTGTTTTAGTAGTGTAGTTGAACGCAGTGTAGAGCATTCAGTTCCACTTTCTTTAGCATGTATCAGACATTGGTAGGATGTCTTATTGCCTTGCACCCTTCGCTAGACTTCATATTCCAATCTAGAAAATGGAGGGAATAATGAGTTCTGGCTCTTTCCTGAGTCTGGGCAAGGCCGTCTAGGGTTCGCCTAAGTAGGACGCAAATGTGTGAGATTTCCGGATACGTATCTCTGGTTCCCTGTAGGCTAGCAATGAGATCCAGGGCTCGTTGGAAAGGGCATATCATGCTCTACTGACCTGTGAAGCTTGGCCTCCACAGGTTTTTAAGGTCAGAGTTTTAAAGGTCTCCTGTGATCAGTTGTCATTGACCTAGACCTTCATCAAATAGTCATGCAACTCTTAGTGGACAAAAAATATGAAAATTGAAATCATGATACATGACTTTTCTGTTTTACCTCAATGTCTGAAAAATTAAAAATTAAAAATGAAAGTACAACAAAAAAATAAATGAAAATGCTGATGGTTTTGCAAGGATTTGTGAGCTCCGACTTGTTCCTCACCAAACAACTGAACTGAGCCAGGCTTAAAGTGCGTATAGCATTCTGTGTGAGTGTCTGTGTGTGTGTGTGTGTCTCAGAAGCTGGGGAGCGGAGTGTGTTTGTCGCAGTGAAGCGCCGGAGAGACTTCCCCTCTCTCACGCTTCACGGACGAGTGCAGAAGAGCAGGAGGGAGGGAAATAAGCAGATTTCAAATGGCACACTCGCACACAGACTCGGTCACGGCGGGCGCATCCCGCTTTTCAGCAAGTGGACGAGTGAATATGGACCCTAATGATAACTCCGGGCTAAAATGTGTGTGTCGCAGACGCATTACGGCCAATTACTACAGTAAGACTTTCCCTTTCACAGACGTAAAATAAACTTTTATTCACTGACACACAAAAAAAACATATGAAATTTGGAGGCCTGGAGTGTTCGAGGAAACTCTACTCACGCTATTTTCCATGACAACACTGGGGGGACATCTTTGTTTACTTTGTGTTAGAACTTCTGGTGTGCCAATGGATACGTTGATACTGATTACAAGCAAAACGACAACAAACATATAAAACACTAGAATAACATGTTCAGTTAGAGGGAGTCAGTAATTGGAAGAAGATGAAAACTTGGCTTGAACTACAGAGTTACAAACACAGTACATAAAGATCAGAGTGTTGGGGGGCCGCCTTTCAAAGAAGACCACCTGCGTCTATGACTGAAGCTCTAAATTTAAATCATCCACCCAAACCTCCGTATGTCTGCTCTTACCATTCTGTGGAGGAGAACCAGCACCAGAGCTTCCTTATTCAGAGAAATGTCTCGCTTATGAAGCTCCGAGGAAGCAGACGTGTCGGTGCTGGTGAGTCTATCAGTTCAGTAACTGTTTTCTGATCAGTGTCCACCGCGCTAGGCTGTCTGGACTGTAACTAACACCCACACAGAGTGGCTCGGGCAGCTGGCTGGACTTGGGTTTAACCGGCTTTCAGAAATATAAACTCACCGTCTGTGTGTAGGAGGACACGCCCACCTTCCCACTGTGCAGGTACTGATACGCTTCAGTACTTTTATAGTTTTTCATTACTGAACCGTCTACACCCTCCGAGAGTACAGAGTAATTAAACACGTCTCCATAAGTAACCTCAGACCACCTTCTCATATCACCCACCCACTGTGTTATTAACCTCAGACCACCTTCTCATATCATCCACCCACTGTGTTACTAACCTCAGACCACCTTCTCATATCACCCACCCACTGTGTTACTAACCTCAGACCACCTTCTCATATCATCCACCCACTGTGTTATTAACCTTGGAGGAGACAGTGTTGTACCATTAGAACTTCTTACTGTCTCTCTGGTCTCCTCCCATGTAACTGTATTTATTTTGGTTAGCTGAGCGGAAGTTCTAACACAAAGACGGTATGATGCTTGCATACCGCTAAAGCCAGCCATGTCCAGCCAAAATATATATATATATATATATATTATATTTCATTTAACAGAGCAAATGTTTCAGCTTCTTGACTCTTCTGAGAATAACAAATCTGTTTTTTCTGGGCTTTTCAGCACAGCAATATTCAGAAAATAAATTATGTATATATATATATATATATATATATATATATATATATATATATATATATATATATATATATATATTTTTTTTTTTTTTTTTTTTTTTTTTTTTTTTTAATTTGTATTTTTTTTTCAGCTTATATCACAGTAGATATATTTAGAGTGAATTATTAATTTCAAATAAGAGCTTGGTGAAGTTAGGTTGATATTAGGTATTCGGCTCACAAGCTAAACTCTCTGAAATAACATTTCCTAAGTCGGGGTAAACCTTGCCATTGTTGTGCCGAATTTAGCACCCTCGCCAGAAAAAAGCACCCCCTCACGGGAGCGCGCACACATCGTCTTCTTGGCTTTGACTTTACTTAGAAAATGGAAATACCCAAGATACTGTTCTAAGCTACGCTGACTCGTAAGAAATAATGAAAAAATAATCATGTCACCTGCACCCCCTCCCGAGAGAGCACAATAGTTGTACCGAATTTGGCACCCCCCGTCAGGAAAAGCACCCCTCTCGGGATCGGGTACGCAAATTGATTAGTGAAATGAGACTTATTCAAGTTAATCTGATCAACACAAACAAACTAATGTCAGTGGATTATATCAGTTTTTCATTCAAGCGACAGAGCGTGCACTCCCGAGAGGGGGTGCTTTTCCTGGCGGGGGTGCTAAATTCGGCACAACATCGGCTATATTGCTAGAAACTACTCGGAGAAATGGAAAGATCGGGAACTTTGAGGAAATGTAGCAATTGTAGTTTGTTCCCTGGTTTACCAAGACTTAGAAAATATAATTTTATAAAGTTTATGAGGTTGTTTGTGAGCTACAGCAGCAGCGAAACGCGAATATCCACCAAATATCCAACATCAACCGAACTTTACCAAGCTGTCCTCCAGAAACACTTCCCTTGTGTTGTGAATCTGTAGCGAGTTGGGTCTTCTCGGCCACCGTACAAGTCTGAAAGTGATCTCTCTCATGGCTCGGCTGGCGAGGCACGCGACCCCAACCTATTGGGTTGCATCTGCAAACCTTTTCTTTAACCGTATTAGTCTACACTCATCCAACCTGGCTAGGGCTCCTCAATGCTGCTGAGATCTGATAAAGTTTCTACCAGCATCAGAAGATCTTCCCTCTTGCACCTATGGACGCTTCATCCTGCTTCAAAACCATGGTCATTCATATGGAGTTTCCCTAGTTTGCACCTGCAACTGCCCCCAATCTTCTGGGAAGCTTTTCAAGACTTTGGCGTGGTGTGGTGGGAGTGTGTACCTGTTCACTCAAAAGAGCATTTGGGAGATCAGACACTGAAGCTGGAGATGCGAAGACCTGGCCCACAGTCAGCAGCCCGGTTCATCCCAAAGGTGTTCACTGGGTCAGGGCTGCTGAGCCGGTGCATTCAAGGCATGTTTAACAAGGGTTTGGCAGTAACCGGTCTGGTTGCATATGAGACCCAAAGCAAGTGGGGCGTCAAACCCACTGGAATCATTGGGCATAGCCAGAAGTGTGACTTGGGGCCTACTGATGTTGCGGCTGTGCAAACCATCTGGCTGGGAATCTCTAGGATTTTCCATAATCCGTCATTTCCTGGTGGAAAACACCGAAAGCACTCCCCTCTAGGAAGGCTTATTCCACCGAAATGTTATGTATACGGTAAACATTTACCTGGAAATCAAGGCTACGAGCCCATGCGTGGGCTGCCCTACATATCCTGCATTCATTCCGAGCGCTGCTGGTACACGTCCTCAAAAAACAACACCTCCACAAAATGTAGAGCCAACACAAGCAGCCAGAGCAAACCATGATCTGCTATCTTCTTAAGACAATCCACAAGGTCAGGGGTTGGAGACAACAAGGGCGTGTGCCTGCAAGCGTTGCTACCCTGATCGGCCTCCTAGTGGTCAAAGCTTCTAATCCTCCAGACACACGGTAGGAGGTGAGCATTGGTAGCTCCGGTCAGTTTCCTGATGAAGATCTGCTTTTGTGGGACAGTTAATGGTTTACTGGTTTAGCTATGAAGAATCTCATTACAGCTTTCCACCAACTCCGCAATGACGGATTTACTGAGAATTCCGAGTTTACTGAGCCAGAGAGGTGACCTTGACTCGTTCCTATGGTGGGCTTTTAAAGAGTGAATAATGTTCAAGGCCACATTAAAAACAGCTCATATTGGGCTCAAGATGAGGGCAAATGAATCCTGATTTATGTTTACCGTTCCCACATTCCACCGGAAAACGGAACGTGCTAGATCTGGATCGGACAGCGGACGTCTCCTCAGAGTCTCGTGCTGTAGCCAGCTTTGCGAAGTAGCTGTTATGAGGTCCAGTTTAAATGAAAGATTTAATCACCGCTATTTAAACCTCCTACAGCGAGCGGTGCCAGTTAAAAGCCCAGGAACTGAAGATCCTGAAGATAGGAGGAGCTTCAAAAGTTCTACTTTGGGGTGGATTTTTGGAACCACAGTCTTTTGTTTGTATTTTTGAACCTGGTGAACGCTGAATGAAACCAGATGAGGGCTACTCATGGAGAAGGAAGCTTGTTTTCTTGACCACTCAGCGCTGGCAAGCTGCACGGGAGTCGAAAATGAGTTTCCATCCAAACGCAAATATTAGAGTTTGACATTGTAAGCAATATATTTATTACTGAAGTGCCCAATGCCAACTGGATAGCGCTGCCCACTGCTCCAGACAAGTGTGCTCACTACTGCCCCCAGTGTGTGGTGTATGTGGGTGTTTCACTACATGGATGGGTTAAATATGGAGGTCAAATTCAAATTCTGTGTGCAAAACATTCTGAGATGGATGTGGAATAGTGGAATAACGCAGTGGTCACCAAATCCTTTCCTGGAGATCTTGGTTTAGATCCAACCTCACCAGATCCAGCCAATCAAGATGTTGGGTACTGCAGTAAGACAACGTTGACAAAGCAATCCGGGGGGATCCGGGGCTGTGCAACGTAACACTGCGTAACAGCCAGTTTCATATTAACTTCCAGGACCCCTTTGAGAATCGGTCTAATATGTTTTCTTTGGGGGTGGGGCTCATTGCCTAAGAACCTCATTAACACTCGTTAATCTTAGGATCCAACGTTATTGGGAAAGCTACCGAGCTGCACCTGTTTAACATGGACTTCATCCATCGACCTGCTGGGTCTGTCACAGTAATTTACAAATTATACACTCCCCACGAAACACTGAACAATGAATTTAATACACCGAACTTTGTCAATGCATCAGTTAACATTTACTAAAGTCCCAATTTCAGAAAGGCAACTCTCAAGAATCTCTAAAATATGTATACCAATGCAGTCCATAGTGTAATCTAGTTTATTCATATAGTGTGTATCCACATGCATTGCTAAAAAGCTGAAAGTGGCTAGCAGTGGCTGCTAAGCAGCAATAGGAGGGCTAAGGGCAATGGGGCAGGTCCCCCCGTATACAACCATACGTATACAGTACCACCCGCCTATTTGAGCTATGTCTATGATCCCAGCACTCGCCTATTTTGAGTTGCACCTATGACCCCAGCACAGCACCCATCTACTTTGAGTTGCATCTATGACCCCAGCACAACACCCATCTACTTTGAGTTGCACCTTTGACCCCAGCACAGCCCCCACCTACTTTGAGTTGCACCTATGACCCCAGCACAACACCTGTCTACTTTGAGTTGCACCTATGACCCCAGCACAGCACCCACATACTTTGAGCTGCACCTATGACCCCAGCACAGCACCCATCTACTTTGAGTTGCACATATGACCCCAGCACAACACCCATCTACTTTGAGTTGCACCTATGACCCCAGCACAGCACCCATCTACTTTGAGTTGCATCTATGACCCCAGCACAACACCCATCTACTTTGAGTTGCACCTTTGACCCCAGCACAGCACCCACCTACTTTGAGTTGCACCTATGACCCCAGCACAACACCTGCCTACTTTGAGCTGCACCTATGACCCCAGCACAGCACCCACCTACTTTGAGCTGCACCTATGACCCCAGCACAGCACCCACCTACTTTGAGTTGCACATATGACCCCAGCACAACACCCATCTACTTTGAGTTGCACCTATGACCCCAGCACAGCACCCATCTACTTTGAGTTGCATCTATGACCCCAGCACAACACCCATCTACTTTGAGTTACACCTATGACCCCAGCACAACACCCGCCTACTTTGAGTTGCACATATTACCCCAGCACAGCACCCGCCTACTTTGAGATACACCTATGACCCCAGCACAACACCCGCCTACTTTGAGTTGCACATATGACCCCAGCACAGCACCCGCCTACTTTGAGTTGCACCTATAACCCCAGCACAACACCCGCCTACTTTAAGTTGCACCTATGACCCCAGCACAGCACCCGCCTACTTTGAGTTGCACCTGTGACCCCAACACAGCACCTGCCTACTTTGAGGTGCACCTATGACCCCAACACAGCACCTGCCTACTTTGAGGTGCACCTATGACCCCGGCACAGCACCCACATACTTTGATCTGCACCTATGACCCCAGCACAGCACCCGCCTACTTTGAGTTGCACCTATGACCCCAACACAGCACCTGCCTACTTTGAGGTGCACCTATGACCCCAGCAAGTTGAAAAAGCTAAAAAGTGGCCAGCAGTGGCTGCTAAGCAGTGATTGGAGGGCATAGGACAATGGGGCGGGTCCCTCTGTATACTACCATTAACAGCAGCATGCAGTACACCATATATACAGGTGCAGTACATACTGTATGTATGGTACATACATTTCTAAGGTGATAATACACTTTACTGGTTAGACAGCTTCTCTGCAGCTGAAGATATGATTGAGATGGACGGTCGCTCTCTTTCTTCCTTTTTCTTTTGTTCTCTCTTCTTTAACATACCCCACACACGTATACAAACCAAGCACTTTGTTTTAATGATGGACCATTAATACTGACCAGGGTCATTTAATGTAAATGCCAGCAGCCCACAATGATCTCTGTGTGTGTGAGTCAAGAAGAGAGATGAGAAAACGGACAAACTGTTCGAAAAGGAGCAGGAGAGACATGGCAGGAGACTGAGAGAGAGACAAAGAACGAGTATAAGGGGAGGGGGGGCAAGACGAATGGAGAATTCATTGCAGTCGGTCTGGACAGAAGATGCACTGTACGCAATAAAGGGCTCATATCAGGGAAATTTACATTTTCATCAGTTTTCTTTTTAATTAAGGAGGTTGACGTCATATATAAACAATGTTAGAGTTTCCAAATGAACCCTTTATTCCTCACTTCCAGCAGCCTGTGCTGCAAAAACAACCCATTTTAAATTCAACTCAACATTGAGTTTCCTGTAATCAGAATTAAGTTGTGAAACACTTAAATTTAGTTTGATTTGATTTAAAACTAAATCACTGGGATCATCTAGGATGACTCTTGAAGGGTTCAGTAGTGATGATGACTGGTTTTGATTGGTCTAGTTAGAAAACTGTTTATCTTACAATAATTCTTAAATACAGTTTACACACTGAAATGATAAAAACACAGTAAATTACATTTTCTAACTTTAGATCAGCATCAACTGCAGAACAACAGTTTTACACCACTTGAACACGGAAAAAACTTACCAAGTTCCAGAATGAGAAAAAGAGAGGGAAGATGGTGGCTTGGTTAATTGTAGTCCTCTGTAGTTCTTCAAGAAAAGAAAACAATGGAGAAAATGTCCACTGTAGAGAAATCCCAGCACTACAGAGTTTCTGTCCGAGGAAAAGAAGTTCAACTCAGAAAACACCAAACCTCACAGTGAAAATAGAAAAAGACTTCAAAACCTTTACAAGCTCCACTAAACAACTCAAACTAGTCTAGACTGAACTGACCAATGAGAATCTGGCAAGGTGCTACAGGGGCGTGGTCCAAGCTAAAAGCTGATGTTTGAAGTTTGTTCAACTTAAAATTATTAGTGTACTCAGTTCTTCTTTCACTCTTTACACACAAACTAATTATGTGTTAACAGTGTGCACTCCTGGCATAGAAAAATATACATATTAAATATGTTAAATTAGCAACAATTAGCACAAAATATTATAAACAATATTAGAAAGAATCAGAGAGCTATCACAACAATATATCTAACTGTGAACATGGTGTAGTTCTAAACTTATGCTGAACACATTACACTACATTTTGAAATCTCCAGCACACTCCAATCCCCAACACACACAACTCATGTTAATGATACATGTGGGGACCTTAGTGGGCCATCACGGTCCCCATACTCACCTATGTGAGCTACGCCTATGATCCCTGCATCAGCCTACTTTGACTAAAGTGCCCATATCAACACCTCAGGTCCCCATTACTTTGAGGTCCATGCACCCATCTACTTCCAATACCCACGCTCCCCATACGTACCTACTTTGAACTGTGCCCCTGGTCCACTCACCTGCACACTTTGAACTACGCATGTGATCCCAACACCCACTCTTTTCAGCTATGACTATGGTCCCCATACCCACTTGCTTTGGGCCTAGAAAGGTTTAGCTTTGCTCAGTTATGTTAAACTTGAGATATGGTTCCAGTGCCTGCCTGGTTTGAGCTACACCAGTGATGCCTGCACCCACCTAACTTGAGCTACGCCTATGATCCCAGCACCCTCCTAACATGAGCTACGCCTATGATCCCAGCACCCACCTAACATGAGCTACGCCTATGATCCCAGCACCCACCTACTTTGAACTACGCCAATCGTCCCAGCACCCGCCTACTTTGAACTACGCCCATAAAGAATTTAGAATTAGAATGGAGAACTATTAGCACCCTCCTAACTTGAGCTATGCCAATGATCCCAGCACCCACCTAACTTGAGTTATGCCTATGATCCCAGCACCATCCTAACTTGAGCTACGCCTATGATCCCACCACCTACCTACTTTGAGCTACGTCCATGATCCCAGCAGCCTCCTACTTTGAGCTACGCCTATGATCCCAGCACCCTGCTAACTTGAGCTACGCCTATGATACCAGCACCCTCCCAACTTGAGCTACGCCAATGATCCCAGCACCCTCCTAACTTGAGCTACGACAATGATTCCACCACCTACCTACTTTGAGCTACGTCTATGATCCCAGCACCCTCCTAACTTGAGCTACGTCAAAGATCCCAGCAATATCCTAACATGAGCTATGTCTGTGATCCCAGCACCCACCTACATTGAACTACGCAGTCATCCCAGCACCCGCCTACTTTGAGCTACGCCAATCATCCCAGCACCCGCCTACTTTAAACTATGCCCATAAAGAATTTAGAATTAGAATGGAGAACTATTAGCACCCTCCTAACTTGAGCTACGCGTATGATCCCAGCACCCTCCTAACACGAGCTAAGCCTATGATCTCAACACCCTCCTAACTTGAGCTACGCCTATGATCCCAGCACCATTCTAACTTGAGCTACGCCTATGATCCCAGCACCATTCTAACTTGAGCTAGGCCTATGATCCCAGCACCATCCTAACTTGAGCTATGCCTATGATCCCATCACCTACCTACTTTGAGCTACGTCTATGATCCCAGCAGCCTCCTACTTTGAGCTACGCCTATGATCCCAGCACCCTGCTAACTTGAGCTACGCCTATGATACCAGCACCCTCCCAACTTGAGCTACGCCAATGATCCCAGCACCCTCCTAACTTGAGCTACGCCAATGATCCCACCACCTACCTACTTTGAGCTACGTCTATGATCCCAGCACCCTCCTAACTTGAGCTACGTCAAAGATCCCAGCAATATCCTAACATGAGCTATGTCTGTGATCCCAGCACCCACCTACATTGAACTACGCAGTCATCCCAGCACCCGCCTACTTTGAGCTACGCCAATCATCCCAGCACCCGCCTACTTTAAACTATGCCCATAAAGAATTTAGAATTAGAATGGAGAACTATTAGCACCCTCCTAACTTGAGCTACGCGTATGATCCCAGCACCCTCCTAACATGAGCTAAGCCTATGATCTCAACACCCTCCTAACTTGAGCTACGCCTATGATCCCAGCACCATTCTAACTTGAGCTACGCCTATGATCCCAGCACCATTCTAACTTGAGCTAGGCCTATGATCCCAGCACCATTCTAACTTGAGCTACGCCTATGATCCCAGCACCCTCCTAACATGAGCTAAGCCTATAATCTCAATACCCTCCTAACTTGAGCTACGCCTATGATCCCAGCACCATTCTAACTTGAGCTACGCCTATGATCCCAGCACCCTCCTAACTTGAGCTACGCCTATGATCCCAGCACCCTCCTAACTTGAGCTACGCCTATGATCCCAGCACCCTCCTAACTTGAGCTACGCCTATGATCCCAGCACCTATGTACTTTGAGTTACACCTATGATCCCAGCACCCTCCTAACTTGAGCTAGGCCTATGATCCCAGCACCCTCCTAAATTGAGCTACGCCTATGATCCCAGCACCTGCCTACTTTGAGCTGTACCTATGTTTCCTACTCTCGCCTACTTTGAACTAAACCTGGAGCTCTTGTTCTACCTGTGTTTGTCATAATCCACTCAACTGCTGTCCATGCAACTCCAGCAACACAGCCTCCAGACTCACCACACATACACACACTCAGCAGCTCTAAACAAGTTGTAGACTGGAAGTAAACACTAGTCTTCTGTATGGTGGAGCTTCTTGCCTGGCGTACAGTAGCTGTCAAGGCACTGCTTAGCCACCGTTGCTGTCTGCCATTACTTTGGTCACGCTTCTAGTTCAGAGGCTGCCTTTTCTAAATCTGATCATAAAAGGAGGCTTTAAACGACACTGAGTAGAGTGTTCTGTTTGCTACCTATCTTTTTTTTATTTTATATTTCTTTTATTTGCTGCAAACAAATAACAAGAGCGCCGGCTCTGGATTAGTCTGCCTGCGAGCCTCGCCACCAGCTGACCTCCTATATTTGCTAAAGGATAAGTAATAGATTCATAGTTTCGGGGATGTTTGCACCATCTTTTTATGAGGTTTGGGTAATTTATGTTGTACTTTGTTCATGTTGTGGTCTCCTATGTCTTCCAGCAGTTTTTAAGATAATAATAGGTTGAAATACACCGTTCCTCTAAAATCACTTTTGATCTGTATCACTAAACCAGGTTTAACAGTCCTTTCAAATTATATCTATTTTGAAGGTTACAGGGCCACAGAGCCCAACATTGGCCTTGTAACTTTGATATTTTTAAATGCACCAGCTACTTTGAACATTTCATGATAAATGGGTTTGGCAGAATACTACTTTCCTGGAAATCTGCTTTCCTGCAGAGTTTAGTTCCATCCCACAAAGCCTAATGCATCTAATCTAGCCAATCAAGAACTTCTGAAGAAGTTAATTAGTGGGAGCTGATGTGCAAATCTTGAGTGAAACTTGATTCCAAAGGAAGCTTGATCTCTAGGACCAAGGATGGTGACCATTGGGCTCTGACATTCATTAACCTACACTTTTCTTGTGTGTTTAGGATCATTATCCTGTATTTGCTAAAGAATGAGTAATAAATTCATAGTGGCTAGTGTTTTTATATCTTTTTATGGGCTTTGGGTAATTTTTGTTGTACTTAACTTTGCTCATGTTGTGGTCTTTTATGTCTTTCAGCAGTTTTTAAGATAATAATAGATTGAAATACACTGTCCCTTTAAAAAGTCCTGGGAATGCACCATCAAAATCAGACTTTTGATCTGTATCTCTAAACCAGATTTAACAGTCCCTTAAAATTATATCTATTTTGAAGATTACTGGGCCACAGAGCTCAACATTGGCCTTGTAACTTTGATATTTTTAAATGCACCAGCTACTTTGAACATTTCATAATACATGGCTTTGGCAGAATACTACCTTCCAGGAGATCTGCTTTCCTGCAGAGTTTAGTTCCATCCCACAAAGCCTAATGCATCTAATCTAGCCAATCAAGAACTTCTGAAGAAGTTAATTAGTGGGAGCTGATGTGGCGAATCTTGAGTGAAACTTGATTCCAAAGGAAGCTTGATCTCTAGGACCAAGGACGGTGACCATTGGGCTCTGACATTCATTAACCTAGACTTTTCTTGTGTGTTTAGGATCATTATCCCGTATTTGCTAAAGAATGAGTAATAGATTCATAGTGGCGGGGAAGTTTGCACCATCTTTTTATGGGCTTTGGGTAATTTATGTTGTACTTAACTTTGCTCATGTTGTGATCTTTTATGTCTTTCGGCAGTTTCTAAGATAATAATATATTGAAATACACTGTCCCTTTAAAAAGTCCTGGGAATGCACCATCAAAATCAGACTTTTGATCTGTATCTCTAAACCAGATTTAACAGTCCCTTAAAATTATATCTATTTTGAAGATTACAGGGCCACAGAGCTCAACATTGGCCTTGTAACTTTGATATTTTTAAATGCACCAGCTACTTTGAACATTTCATGATAAATGGGTTTGGCAGAATACTACTTTCCTGGAAATCTGCTTTCCTGCAGAGTTTAGTTCCATCCCACAAAGCCTAATGCATCTAATCTAGCCAATCAAGAACTTCTGAAGAAGTTAATTAGTAGGAGCTGATGTGCAAATCTTGAGTGAAACTTGATTCCAAAGGAAGCTTGATCTCTAGGACCAAGGATGGTGACCATTGGGCTCTGACATTCATTAACCTAGACTTTTCTTGTGTGTTTAGGATCATTATCCTGTATTTGCTAAAGAATGAGTAATAGATTCATAGTGGCTAGTGTTTTTATATCTTTTTATGGGCTTTGGGTAATTTTTGTTGTACTTAACTTTGCTCATGTTGTGGTCTTTTATGTCTTTCAGCAGTTTTTAAGATAATAATAGATTGAAATACACAGTTCCTCTAAAAACTCATGTGAATGCAATATCAGAATCGGACTTTTGATCTGTATCTCTAAACCAGATTCAACAGTCCCTTAAAATTATATCTATTTTGAAGATTACTGGGCCACAGAGCCCAACATTGGCCTTGTAACTTTGATATTTTTAAATGCACCAGCTACTTTGAACATTTCATGATAAGTGGCTTTGGCAGAATACTACCTTCCAGGAAATCTGCTTTCCTGCAGAGTTTAGTTCCATCCCACAAAGCCTAATGCATCTAATCTAGCCAATCAAAAACTTCTGAAGAAGTTAATTAGTGGGAGCAGATGTGGCCAATCTTGAGTGAAACTTGATTCCAAAGTAAACTTGATCTCTAGGACCAAGGACGGTGATCATTGGGCTCTGACATTCGTTAACCTAGACTTTTTCTTGTGTGTTTAGGATCATTATCCCGTATTTGCTAAAGTAACTTTAATATTTTTAAATGCACCAGCTACTTTGAACATTTCATGATAAATGGGTTTGGCAGAATACTACTTTCCTGGAGATCTGCTATCCTGCTGAGTTTAGTTCCATCCCACAAAGCCTAATGCATCTAATCTAGCCAATCAAGAACTTCAGAAGAAGTTAAGTAGTGTGAGCTGAGGTGGCGGATCTTGAATGTGTGTTTAGGATCATTATCATCTGGGAAGGTCCACCTCAACTCTTTGGCAGGTGGCCTCACCTTTTTCCTAAGCATTCCATGGTGTGAAGTAGAATTTGTAGTCGATTCGAGGATTGCAGGTCTTTCAGGTCCTGAGACAGCAATGTAGTCCCAAGCCATAGCACTTCCACCGCCATGCTTCACAGTTGGTATTGGGTTTTTTGATGCTGTCTTTGTTTTCTCTTGAACATGACTTCAGCCAAACAACTCTATCTTTGACTTGCCTGCCACATTGTTACAGAAGTCCTGGTCCTACAAGCAAACTTAATCTTGTACAGCGAGGGCTTCCTCCATGGCTCAAATTCCTTTGCAGTGTCTGGTATTGCAGGTGTTGTTACACTCACAATGGCAAGTTTTGTGATACATACATGAGGATCTCATGCCTTTCTTAAAGCATAATTTGAGAAAGTGTAAATCTCCAGAGTTAATTGCTTTTCTCGAAAGTAATTTAACCCCCGGCATGTGTGCTAATGTATGTAATCCGGCTGTTCTCAGTGCAAAGCCCCCATTACATGCCATTAAAAAGCAGAACCCAAGGACCGGCCTCCACAAATCCCCCTCAATCCTTTGCAATCTCTCCAGCCCTCCATCTCTCCATGCCTTGTCCTTTTAACGTACCGTCGCTTCTCTTTCTTTCTCATAAGCCAGGTTTCCATGCGGTTGTCGGAATAATTTTATGCGAATGACTGAAACGGCCCCAAAAAAAATTCCATCAGTGCCGTGGAAGGGGAATAAAACAGGCCATAGTTCTGAAATGAAATTCAATGCCAACAATATAAAGTACCAACTAACGCATCCATATAAACACCAGCGTGAAAAGAGCTAATGCCTTCCTGCCTTCGCTCAGATTATGCAGAGTCACATGGGCCTCTATTTTATGTTCGGCAAGCGACAGTTTCCCTGTGGTAGAAGATCCAGAGATGAAATGTTGCTCAGTCAGTAAGAACGCTTTATAAAGTCTTTCTTTTTTCTTAGATATGTGTGGAAACGTGGAGCTGACTTCAGTATCTGGCATTACCTCATTTGGCAGAAGTGACTTCAAGTGGGTGTTTCCTGTAACTGTCTACCAGGACTTCTTTGAACTGCACAATGTCTGAGGAGGTTCTTGCAGCCCTTTTCTCCTCATAGGAGTTTAACGGGATTCAGATCCAGTGGTCTAGTGGTCACCAACCATCTTCCTAGAGAGCTGCAGAGTTTAGTTCCATCCTAAACACTGTATCTAACACTTAACCTAATGGTTCAGACCTAGCTAGTCAAGAAATTCTAATTTAATTCTAAGTTAATTAGTGGGATCAGATGAAGCAAATTGTGGGTGAAACTAGATTCCAGACCAGTGATATTGACCACTGGACTGAACCTCAAATTTTCTTGCATGCTTAGAGCCATTATCCTCTTGGAATGTCCACTTCTTCAGCTTGAACTGTTTGGCAGATGGTCTCACATTCTTATCAAACATTCTTCTCTAAACTTTTCTTGTGTGTTTAGGATCAATATCTTCTGGGAAGGTCCACCTCAACTCTTTGGAAGGTGGCCTCACATTTTTTCCAAGCATTCTGTGGTATGAAGGAGAAGTTGTAGTCAGTTCCACGATCCACGACTTTCCAGCCCTGAGGCAGCAGAGTAGTCCCGAACCATAGCACTTCCACCGCCGTGCTTCGCAGTTGGTATTGGGTTCTTCTGGTGCTGTCTTTGTTTTCCTGCAAAGCTGGCTTCTGCTCCTGAGGCCAAACAACTATCGATGACCTGTTGTGGAAGTCCTGGTTCTAGCCTAAAAGGTTATAAGCAAACCATGATGTTCTCTATATACAGCAAAGGCTTCCTCCACCTGGTGCAACTCCCATGTGGCTCGTTGTTATGGTAGAAGATATGCCCTTTGATATGAACAGTGGCAAAACCTAATGTTATTAGAAAGTATCTCACAGTCTTAGGTTAAATTTGCTGATTTTGGTCTGGACAAGTTGGCAGTGAGACTGCATCCATAGACTGGCTGAGGTTTCCTCAAAAGAGGAGATGGAGGTGAGGAACAGAGTGGGGGAGATGGAGGTGAGGAACAGAGTGGAGGAGATGGAGGTGAAGAACAGAGTGGAGGAGATAGAGGTGAAGAACAGTAGAATAGATAGAGGTGAGGAACAGAGTGGAGGAGATGGAGGTGAAGAACAGTAGAATAGATGGAGGTGAGGAACAGAGTGGAGGAGATAGAGGTGAGGAACAGAGTGGAGGAGATGGAGGTAAAGAACAGTGTGGAAGAGATGGAGGTGAAGAACAGAGTGGAGGACATGGAGGTGAGGAACAGAGTGGAGGAGATGGAGGTGAGGAACAGAGTGGAGGAGATGGAGGTGAAGAACAGAGTGGAGGAGATGGAGGTGAGGAACAGAGTGGAGGAGATGGAGGTGAGGAACAGAGTGGAGGAGATGGAGGTGAGGAACAGAGTGGAGGAGATGGAGGTGAAGAACAGAGTGGAGGAGATGGAGGTGAGGAACAGAGTGGAGGAGATGGAGGTGAAGAACAGAGTGGAGGAGATGGAGGTGAGGAACAGAGTGGAGGAGATGGAGGTGAGGAACAGAGTGGAGGAGATGGAGGTAAGGAACAGAGTGGAGGAGATGGAGGTGAGATGTTACAGTAGATGTTGGAGGTGGTGCTGATGTGTTTACTATCCTGTGGATCAACCAGTTAGACACACTCAACTCCGTCCCTCTCATCATAAACGTTACACTGTTTACTTACCGTAACGTACGCTTTAAACCTATCACCAGTGTTCACCCCCAGATCACCCTTACACACTACAACACTCACTCCTACTGACCACCAGCACCATCAGCTCAGCTTCTCCTTCACCAGTTCTCCTGTTTCCACCTTAAATGGAGCAGAAGGTACGTTCTGGCTCCTGCTGCACTGTTTAAGGTGGAACAGGAAAACTGGTGAAGGAGCTGCTTCACCCTCGTGCGCTCGGTAGGAGTGAGTATTGGGAGTAAACAGTTGGTCTGGGGGTGATGTGACTGGTTACTGGTGAGAGGTTTCAAACTACAGCTCCAAGAACCTGGAACAGGAACTCAGTCTCTCGTCCTGACCGCAGACATGTGAATGGCGTAAACCTTAGATATATATATTTTCAGAGTGTGTAATAGCATAGCGCCACCTAGCAGTGTGGTGATGGGATATCATTTAAAAGCATCCCGTCTTAGTAAACCTGCTCTTACACTCAAACCTTCTCTCTCTCTCACTCTCTCACTCTCTCTAGCTAATTTAGCCACTTCCCTGCTTTGACAACACCTCCATACGTCTTCCCTCCATCCAGACCTCACTCCGTTCTCGGGCCCCGTCCTGTCTTATTTTCTCTCTCTCTTTCTCTCCATCCATCCGTCTGACTGACAGCAGCAGAAAGCCAGTGGTAATAGTACCTTGGCAGAGTGACAGAATGCTAATACACTCTCTCTCTCTCTCTCTCTCCACGTTTTCCCTCCGTACCTCTCTCCTTCGCTTCCCTCTCGCTCTTCATCACCTGTCTCTCGGCCACACGCTCGTGCGCACGTATTGGTATTTTGATTAGAATCCGCTGATCATAAACACAAGCCGAGAGGCTAATAAATAAAGTTGAGAGCACTGTTGTGGTAATAAAGTTAATACATATTAAATAAAGGATAAAGCTGATGGATAGAGGGGCCGGGTGTTGGTTAGAGGCTTTCTCAGTAGAGTCTCTCTCTCTCTCTCTCTCTCTCTCTCTCTAGTTCTATGCACAAGAGGAAAATATCCCTTCTAGTGTTGCCTGGAGCGTAATCAGAATCAAGTGGACTGCAGACAGAAGCGTTTGTCTATGAATGTGTATCAACAAATCGTATCTATCATTTAAAACCACCTCCTCGTATCTCCACTCACTGTCCACTGTATCAGCTCCACTGACCATACAGGACCTCCACTCACTGTCCACTGTATCAGCTCCACTGACCATACAGGACCTCCACTCACTGTCCACTGTATCAGCTCCACTGATCATACAGGAGCTCCACTCACTGTCCACTGTATCAGCTCCACTGACCATACAGGACCTCCACTCACTGTCCACTGTATCAGCTCCACTGATCATACAGGACCTCCACTTACAGACTGTAGTTCATCTGATTCTCTGTATACTTTATTACTCTGTTCTTTAATGATCAGGACCCCCACAGGACCACCACAGAGCAGATACTATTAGGGAGGTGGATCATTCTCAGCATTACAGTGACACTGACATGGTGGTGGAGTGTTAGTGGACCTCAGTGCCAACCAAAACTATCCAGATAGCAGTGTCCTGTGGGCGGCGTCCTGTGTCCACTGATGCAGCAGCAGATGAGCTACTGTCTCTGACTTTACATCTACAAGGTGGACCAGCAAGTAGTAGGAGTGTCTAATAGAGTGGACAGTGAGTGGACACAGTGTTTAGACACTCCAGCAGCAGCACTGCTGTGTCGGATCCGCTCACACCAGCACAACACACGGTTCACTAGTGTGTGTGTATGTATGTGTGTGTTTCACTGCCCCCTAGTGTGTCTGTTCACTAGTGTGTATGTGTGTGTATGTATGTATGTGTGTGTTTCACTGCCCCAAGTGTGTGTATTCACTAGTGTGTGTATGTATGTGGGTGTTTCACTGCCCCTTAGTGTGTGTATTCATTAGTGTGTGTGTGTGTGTGTGTGTGTGTGTTTCACAACCCCCTAGTGTGTGTGATCACTAGTGTGTGTATGTGTGTGTTCACTAGTGTGTGTATATTTGTAGTGTTTCACT
>CM038716.1:10069265-10074265 GCA_021613375.1 Megaleporinus macrocephalus
AGTTACACAGTCGAGTCACATTATTATGACCACGGCCTAGTTTGGACAGCGGCAGCATGTAGGTGGCAGCGCTCTGGTCTGGGGAATGTAGTTTTCCTGGCATTCTCTGGACCCACTCATCCATGTGGAAGACCCTCTCAACCGATTTGGGTCTGAATCCATCCTTGTAGATCACGTACCCTGTTAAGCCGTAATTAGTTTGTGTGTAAAGAGTTTGTGTACTGATGCTAAAAGCTAAAGTTTTATTTCATTACTTAAAATGTTTAGTATCTTCTACTATTTTGAAGAAGAACTGAGTACACTAATATTTTTAAGTTGAACAAACTTAAAACATCAGGTTTTAGCTTGGACCACGCCCCTGTAGCACCTTGCCAGATTCTCATTGGTCAGTTCAATCTAGACTAGTTTGAGTTGTTTAGTGGAGCTTGTAAAGGTTTTGAAGTCTTTTTCTATTTTCACTGTGAGGTTTGGTGTTTTCTGAGTTTAACTTCTTTTCCTCGGACAGAAACTCTGTAGTGCTGGGATTTCTCTACAGTGGACATTTTCTCCATTGTTTTCTTTTCTTGAAGAACTACAGAGGACTACAATTAACCAAGCCGCCATCTTCCCTCTCTTTTTCTCATTCTGGAACTTGGTAAGTAGTTTTCCGTGTTCAAGTGGTGTAAAACTGTTGTTCTGCAGTTGATGCTGATCTAAAGTTAGAAAATGTAATTTACTGTGTTTTTATCATTTCAATGTGTAAACTGTATTTAAGAATTATTGTAAGATAAACAGTTTTCTAACTAGACCAATCAAAACCAGTCATCATCACTACTGAACCCTTCAAGAGTCAGAGTCATCCTAGATGATCCCAGTGATGTATTTTTAAATAAAATCAAACTAAATTCAAGTTTTTCACAACTTGATTACAGGAAACTCAATGTTGAGTTGAATGAAATGGTCAGTAGGGTTGATTTTACAAATTATTTAAGTTGATTTTACTCAAACCATTAGATTTTCTCTAGTTTTAATTACTTCAATATTTTAAGGCAATCACTCAAACTCTTTAAGTACAATCAACTTATCCAGGTTTACAGTGTACACCATACTGGGTCTTCTCTGGGGCGAATGGGATCTTCCAGGAAGACAATGAGACACGTCACACAACTAGAAATGTCCCACGTTGGTTGGAAGAGCTGACCAAGACTTCCAAGTACTACCCTGGACCCCTAACTCCCCAGACTTGAACCCAATTGAGCATCTGTGGGACCACTTGAATGCTGGTGTTGGCTCTATGGATCCTCCTCCACGCTCCCTCCAGCAGCTGTGGGATGCACTGCAGTCAGCATGGTACCTTCAGATACCTGTGACCACCTAGCAGGACCTTATAGAGTCTCCCAATCCGTCCAGCTGCTGTCCGTGCGTATGTGTAATAAGACGTGTAATTACTGGTTTATTAATTGTAATAACTATAGGCCCTGCTGTTATGTGAGGGGGGGATTAGGCTGAAGAGTGAAGAGCGGAGACACTCACTGCTTTCTGTTTTTTTTCTCTCTCCAGGCTGTAATCTATGTTTTCCAGTGGTCCTGCTGCTCACTCTACAGGGGGGATACAATTATACTCACAAATCGCTCCCCGCCCCCTCTCTCTCCACGTCTCAGTTTTGTTCCTACATGCACAGGAACACAGAGGGAGAGAGAGACGATGAGGAGAGGGAGAAAGGAGAGGGGGGTGCAGGATGAAAAAGAGAGAAACAGAAAAGGTAAAGAGAGAGGGAGAGAGGGAAAGAAGACAGATAAAAGAAGTGAGGTATGGAAAGAGGTAGAGTGATAAAAAGGTAGAAATGGAGGAAGAGAGTGAGTTGAAGAGAAGAGATTGAAGACAGGGTCCTCTCCGATGCACTCTCCTCTTCAGTCCACCCCACAGGCTTTGAGGTGGTCATGGGAGGAGCTTGATTTGGGTCTTGTGAATAGATTTGGTTGCATGTTTAGGGTCATTATCTTGCTGAAAGATCCAGTGACCACCCATCTTCAACTTTCAGGCAGATGCCACCAGACTTGGATTGAAAATGTCCTGGTATTTCAAAGAGTTCACAATGCCATGCACCCTAACCCTAAGGTTTCCAGGGCCTTTGGAAGCGAAACAGGCCCACAGCATCACAGATCTCTAACAGTGAGCTTTGGAGAACTTTGGAGTTACTTCTCTTAACATGTCTTAACTTGCGTCCTCGTCCAGGCTTGTTTACCACTGTTCCAGTTGTTTAAAACGTCTTGATGGTTCCTTACTGGAGATATGGGCAGGTGAAGGTGAGGGGCTATGTTCTTGAAGCCATTGCCTGACTTATGAAGGTCAACACACATCTGCCATACTTGAGTGGTGTGGTCTCTCGTTGTTACCATGTTGAAGAGTGGATAGAAGAAAGATTCCTAGATACTCTGATCAACTTCAACTACAGTAGAGATGACAGAAATGCTTCTGTTACGTTTATTTTCTAGGAATTGGTAGAGGTGCCAGTAACTATGGAAAAAGTATTTGGAGCCTGATTTGGGTCTGGTGAATCATTTTGTGTAGATTTGGTTGCATGTTTAGGGTCATTATCTTGCTGAAAGATCCAGTGACCACCCATCTTCAGCTTTCGGGCAGAGGCCACCAGACTTGGATTGAAAATGTCCTGGCATTTCAAAGAGTTTACAATGCCATGCACCCAAACTCCACCAGGGCCTTTGGAAGAGAAACAGGCCCACAGCATCACCGATCTTCACCGATATGTCACAGTGGGCATGAGGTGCTTTTGCACATGACCATCTTTTGTGAGACCTATCCTGGTCTCTTCTGACCAAAGCACATGGTCCCAGTTGAAGTCCTGGCACCGCTTAGCGAACTCCAGATGTTTATGTATATGCTTGTAAGTGAGAACAGGCTTGCCTCCCAAACATCTTGTTGGCATGTAGATAGCGGCTGATAGTTATTGTGGAGACGTTGCAACCCCAAGATGCTACTCTTTGATGCAATTCTCTAACAGTGAGCTTTGGAGAACTTGTTACTTCTCTTAATGTCTCTTGCGTCCTCGTCCAGGCTAGTTTACCACTGTTCCAGTTGTTTGAACTTCTTGATGGTTCCTCACTGGAGATATGGACAGCTGTAGTGGAGGGGCTATGTTCTTGTAGCCATTGCCTGACTTATGAAGGTCTACAACATCTGCCATACTTGAGTTGTGTGGTCTCTCATCGTTCTCAGGTTGAATAGTGGATAAGAGAAATAGGCCTCCATGTCACATCATATTTATACCCCAGGGAAACAGGAAGTGAGGAATTACTAATGTTCCTAAAGGTTCCTAGATACTCTGATCAACCTCAACTACAGTAGAGATGACAGAAATGCTTCTGTTACGTTTATTTTCTAGAAATTGGTAGAGGTGCCAGTTACTGTGGAAAAAGTATTTGGACACGCCTCTTAATCATCTCAAGAGGAGTGGTTTAAAACGCCTGTACTGGACTCTACTCTGTCTGGTCAGTCTGATTTTTATTTCATCTTTTTATTTCTTTTATTTCCTTTTATTACCTTTTTTATTTTATTTCTTCTGTCCTTTTATCTATCCAATCTCGGTTTTACATTTGGTTTTATTTTCATAATTTACTTTTTTCATAATGTTTAATTTATATTAATTTTATTTGTATTTAATTTCATTGTTTTATATGTTTATCTAGTCAACTTATCGTTTTATTTATTTTTATTTATTTATTAATTCGCTCTTATATTGTTTGCCTGTTTTTCTAATATTTTTGTCATTTAATTTTGTATTCTTTTACTCACAACGTTCCTTATTTTAGCTTCCTTGATTCTAATTTTAATGTATTTTCAATGTATGTTTTTTTTTTGGAGGTGGGCCAAGGACCCTCAGTTCCAGTGAAAGGAAATCTCAATGCTTCAGACATCTTGGAAAACAGTATGCTTACAACTTTTGTGGGAACTGTTCCAGCATGACTGGCTGTTTCCCAGTGCAGGAAGCAGCTCCATACAGGCCGGTTGGGTGAGGAAGGACTTGACTGACCCACACAGCGTCCTGATCTCAACCCCATCCAGCACCTCTGAGATTAACTAGAACTGAAATTGTCTTACAAATGCTCTTCTGGACCATCGGACATAAATTCCCACACACCAGACTAGAGAGCTTCCCGAGAGAGGGGAACCTGTTATAGCTGCAAAGTGGGACCGACTCCATATTAATGTCTATTAACACCTAAAGCTCCTGCAGGTGTAAGAGTCCCAGTACTTTTGTGGAGGGAGAGAGAGAGAGAGAGGGAGAGAGAGATAGAGAGAGAGGGAGAGAGAGAGGGAGAGATGGACAGAGCACAATTTTATCACACAGTGTGTAATTACTTTGGCTACACAGCCACTGTCAGAACGCCAGACTTGCCCAGTACAGAGAGCGAGAGAGCGAGAGAGCGAGAGAGAGAGAGAGAGAGAGAGAGAATGGATAACAGTCCACAGAGAAAGGAAACAGAGTGAAGGAGAGAGTGGGCTGAGTGAGCAGGGCTGAGAGGCTGAGTGGAGCGAGGGATCGACTGATGGATGGATGATCAAACATGACTAATGTCATTAGTCTACAAACACACAAGAGGGAGGAACTGAGGATCCGGCTGGTTTAACAAACGAGAGAGTGTTAGAGGAGCGAAGGAGTGATTAGCTCTCCTCCACTCTGTGTGTGTGTTCATCATCATCATTAGGAGAAGAGAGTGACATCAAAGAATCTCCCTATTCACTAAATAACAGACAGATAGATAGATAGATAGATAGATAGATAGATAGATAGATAGATAGATAGATAGATAGATAGATAGATATACAGATAGATATTAAGTTCTTAATAGGTCATTGCTATAGTGTCCCAGGTGGTTGTTAAGGTGTTGATAGGTCATTGCTATGGTATTCCAGGTGGTTGTAAAGGTTTTGATAGGCCTTTGCTACAGTGTCCCAGGTGGCTGTAAGGGTGTTGCTAGGCCTTTTGTCATGGTATTCTA